>OY992878.1:79769434-80029434 GCA_963921405.1 Cepaea hortensis
GCTCACACACCCCTGTAAGTAACCGCTACCGAATCTCGCGCAGCTGTGTTCCCCTACTTGGATATATGGGATTACGGAGAAAGCCGTTAACACCTTCGCCAGGGAGACCGGCATAATCCCACATACCGCGTTTAAAATACAGCTTCGGGCGATGTTGCAGCAGACCACCTTGCGTTTGTTTGTATACAACGGTATGAGTGCCGGTCGTTCAGAGAGCAATGACAAACTACTGAAAGTAAACTAGCCAAGAAATCACAAACCGCAATAACAAAAAATGCTGAAGTTGACTGCGACGTCCTGTTAAGAATATGCAACTTATTTTTACACGCGTCATCTGGTGGCAATTTTATATAATTGCATTTAATTATAGTTTATTACCCCTACTTATTTCTCTTAGGGAGTTTTACTTACCACAGTGTGTGTGTGTGTGTGTGTGTGTGTGTGTGTGTGTGTGTGTGTGTGTGTGTGTGTGTGTGTGATGCATGCCAGAGCTCGTTTCCACATGTCTATAATATGATGTGAGGCCAGGAGAAGAAGAGGAGTTTGGTAAAAGTGATTTACAATAAACAGTAAATTTACAATTTACAAGTTACCAACATATCTCCGCTTAAGACTGACACGGACACGCAAATGAGACACCGTTGCATTTCATTTTGTCAGCTTTATCCAGCCCATTGTTATTTATAATGTTTATATGAAGAATTAGAGACATTTCATTATAATACCTAGAGACTACGGCATAAATACAATGTGCCTAGCATGAACACTGCGTGCCAACTGTTTGAACAAGTCACCATTATTTCGAAACTGGGAAAATATCCTTTTGATAGCCACCGTTTGTGGTAGAGTGTAGACAATTCTAGAGAACTTGGTGAAAAAAGATTGAGAGGAAAAGAACAAGAGGAGAACAGAGAAGTAAATATTTGAATGGTTTAACCACATGCCATGGCCGAGAGAAGAGCGCAGAGTTAATCTACGACTCTGGTGATCATGTGAGATGGCGCAACATTACCCTCCCCCCCCCCCCCCCACACACACACACGCTTATTGACATGACACATGATAATGATGATGCCGCAAAGATATTTTAAATGCATATTGGGGAAATATAGTTAGGTGTCCGCGTTAGTATCTAGAAAATCTAATGAAAGTAGAGCATTATACACATTTATAACACAGAGACCAACAGTATTCTTTGATCATATAATGAGAAGAGAGGCATTGGAGAACATCCTGACCACTGGAAAGACCGGCCGTAAAAGAGGCCGACCGAGAGTTCTGGTGCTTGGTGGTCTGCAGACGATGACATGGAGGAATGTCATCAGCAGAATTGGTCCACACCACCGGGGGCCGAGATCTGCGGAGAGACTAGAATACCTACGTCGATTGGCAAGGCACATGATGTTGCTGTTGGGTATACATGTTAGCCAATATTGTCTGTGACCAAACGGTTCACTACTTATCATTAGGGCAGCTTCACTCTGAGCAGGCATTGATCCCCATTGTGTCTTCTATTCGCGCATACTATGTCACTTTCATCCTCAGTTTACGTCGTTAATCCCTTACATTCATCCTCAGTATACATCGGTATTCCCTTCTGGTAGACAGTGTCGACAACGGAGGCGTGTAAGAATGTTGGCTTCGAGTGGGGTGGAAGGGGGTTGCAGCTTCAATATCCAAGTCTTTTTAGGAGAGGGTGGTTTACATTCCGCCTATCACAGCTGTCCACATCAATAATAAACTTCTTCACCTAAATATAGGTGGTCATGAAATACCAGATATTCGATATGCTGATGATACAGTATTACTATCCACATCACAGAATGGTATAGAAAACTAAATAAGCTCAACCCAAATAAATAGTGAAAATCACAACCTGTATCTTAACATAGCAAAATCAAAGATAATGCATACAGATAAAACTACATTAGAGAAAGAAATATATGTTAATGAGGAAAGATTGGAGGTGGTGGAAAATTTCGAATATCTTGGATCATTGATTAACAACAATGGTGACACAATGAAAGAAATTAAACGACGACTGTCAATTGCTCTTGAAAGACTAAAACAACTGAATAAATTATGGAGTGGAACAAATAGAACTACAAAAATTAGATTTTTAAGAGCATGCATCTTTCCCATTGCAACATACGCCTGTGAGACCTACCCACTTACTAAACATGCTGAACGCGCATAAAAGCCTTTGAATATAAATGTTACAGACGGGTTCTAAGAATATCTTGGGTAAAGAAAAGAAAAAATGCATCCATACTTCAAGAGCTGAATATTGAAGTGTGTTGGCTATTAAAGACGATAAAACAAAGAAAATGGAACTCTTCGCTGGCTTCTGAGGATGGGGACGCAGCGCTTATGGGAATGCCCCGAATGCTGTGATGTCAGTTCTTAAATGAATGAATGAATGAATCAATCAATCAATCAAATTGATATATTTTGGTCACTTGAAACGCCACGAAAGTTTGGAGAGAACAATAATGGAGGGGAAGAGAGGAAGAGGAAGGCCAAAGAGAATATGGGTGCAGGATGTGGCGGAGATCTCCAGATGAGTGTATCGGAAGCGGGACATCTTGCTTGTGCTCGAGAAGTTTTCCGGAAGGTTGCTATGGGAGTAAGGTTCTGCAAAAGGACATACTACTGAATGAATGAATGAATGAATGAATGAATGAATGAATGAATGAATGAATGAATCGTGCCATAGAATCAACAGATTCAGTGGCCAACAGAAAGTAGGTTTGGCCCATACACAAATGGATGGCGGAAAACGTGAAGTAGGAGTGTGTCATTGTTATGAATGAAAAGTTGTTAGTATGGTAGGAGACATGTTTGTTGTATTATAACACAACGTTTCGGTGATATAAGCCCATGGCAGATACAAGAAGTTACGTAAGAAGATTAATCAACCCTTGGCACTAAATCAGTTAAAGCATCTAGCATCTTCTCTCTAGGGCGTCCCCTGTCTTACTGTCCCCCCTGACAGCTTGCCTGGTGTCACAGCCTGTTTGCAGCTTACCCCTCTAATGGCGTCCCTGTCTTACCCCACCCCCCTCCCCCTTTGCCCTCTAACTTGCCCATTGTCACCGCCTGTTCCAGCTTACTCCTCTAATGGCGTCCCCTGTCTTACTTTCTCCCTGCTAACTTGCCTGCTGTCACCGCCTGTTCCAGCTTACCCCTCTAATGACGTATCCTGTTTTGAAACACGTGGATTAACGTCTGATGCGAGTAATCAATTCTCTTCACTAGTTGACTTCTTTTTTTCTCCTGTTGCCTTTTCAGGTAGTATTGGTTGCTCTTCTCTACACCCCCCCCCCCTCCCCTTTCCCAATGTTCTTCTGCAGGATCAAAGAAATATAACACAGGATTCATGTCACTCGACAATGGAGGTCAGCATGGCCGAATGGATAAGCACGCTAGCTCTTAAACTTCCGGTGGGCTGATGCCGAGGTAGCGGGTTCAACCCCTTCACCGGTCTGTTGGGCCGAAATGTTGACTTCTCGTTCTTGACGTGGGGACGTAAATTACAAGTAATTCTGAGGTCGGAGTGGGTTGGCCTGATGGGGAGGGACACTGGTAATAGGGAAAGCTAATCCACACGCACAAATCAGTCCAGTGCACTAGAAGTAACAGCCCATGTATGGACTACGCTTGAGCACAAAGCGAGCGAACGCCAAAAAAAAAAAAAAAACAACAAACAAACATTAACTCTATAACTATTAGCACTTATATCTTTATATGTAGTTTAAATATTAATCTTCTGATTCAAAACCACGTATTTCTGTTGTTAATTTGAATAATGAAGACATAAACAATATATTGGGCAGTTTATTGCTTGGCGCATGTCGCTGTATCACGTCAAGTGCATAAAGGTTGAATGGATTCATTAGGCAACTTCATTATGTGTTATACTTGTACCTGTAGTATGGAACCTGGCAATATACGGCGACATATGCCCGGCAATACATTTTGCAATATATTTGTATCTTCATTATTCGAACGTTCAGATAGTCCATGATTTATTACAATGCGCCCTAGTCCACACTTTCGAACTCTTTCTAACATTATATGACCTGTGTGTGTAAATAAATCGCTTCAGCGATACACCTGATGAAATATGTTATATATCTTTACTTATCTGCATGCCCTTTTCACTACATTCCAATCAACCCCAGCATTTTTCGATGTCCCAATCAACCCCTGCAATCATCCCCATAGTTTCCTAAACGGCAGACTCTCATACTGTTGTAAAAATGAACGCAAGGCGGTCTGCTTCCAAATCGCCTGCAGCTTATATCGAATCCGGTAGGCAGTGGTTCTCAACCGGTAGGGAATTCCCCCCTGGGGGGAATTTTAGGGATTCTGGGTGGAGGGTGGGGGTTAAGATTATTTCAAGATCGCGTTAATACAAGAACCGATTACTTGATATTGTTTTCCCCTCCATACTTTACGGTTATGTACTTCTCGCTCATCTGAAATTCGTTTTATAGCGTAAGTAGACCTGCAAATCACGTTTTATGTAGACATCTAGACTTGTTCTAGTATGTGTTATTAAATTTAGCTTCCATTTTTACATATACTGTGATATATAGGGAGGAAATGCGGGAAAAGAGGGGAGGGGGATGACGTTCTGAACATATGGTGAAGGGGTGCATGGGCAAAAAAACAACAACAAAGTTTGAGAATCACTGCGGTAAGCAGTATTGTGAAACGGCGCTGACTGCCCCTAAGTGACGCCGACGTTTTGAGATATAGATATGTGAAATTGCCAAAAGACGACAAATCTACATTGACGTATAAAAAAGAACATGCCATCAGTTAAATTAAATTGCCCTGCTTCATCTGGCTGTTGGCTAGCATGTCTGCCTGGTTCGACTCACCTGCCTGTGTTCACATTCTACTCTCTCTCTCTCTCTCTCTCTCTCTCTCTCTCTCTCTCTCTCTCTCTCTCTCTCTCTCTCTCTCTCTCACTCTCACAACCGCTGCAAGATGGAGACCAGTAAAGTGCCTACACTTAAAGTTACCGGTTAACGTGTACACTGGCTTACTTTAAGTGTTGTTTATATTTTGCGTGACGGTCACCAAGTTAATTTCGCATATTTTATCTGGCTATGCGTTAACGGGAATTTCTAACGAAGTGGATCGCTGGTCATTCAAACATAGTTGGTAATGTTAAAATGGCAAACGTCCAAAGAGGGGGTTAAACTACATACAGCAACAAACCTAAACATAGCTAAATAAGTCATAGTACTTCCTCTTATTTTCTCCTCCTCATCCTGATTGGATCATAGTTTAACGTCTGCTAGGCGTCTATTACTGTATGGGTCATAACTTCTCATAAACAAAACTGCACTTGAGGCCTTCACAAGTCCACTATATAATTTGTCGTGGACTAGGTTACACTTCCGTGTTTGATGAATTCTGACAGTTTTGAAGGATGTGCACGGTGTTTGCTTTCGTGTTCCACAGTTCAAGTATCAGCAGCGACTCGGAGACCCATTCTTTGAGTGTAGTTTGAGTCCAATATCCCGTTCTGGACCTGAAGATCTTGGTCTGATCTTTTCTGTCTAGCCTGTAGATACTGCCGGCTCCCTGGCCATAGGCTTATGGACGCGGTTCGTGATCCCGCGTTCGAAACACAGCTGCGCGCAATTTGGCAGCAGTCCGCGTTGCGTTAGTTTTTTTTTTACTAAACGGTATGGGTGCCGGTTGTTCAGAAAGCAATGGCAAACTACTGAACGTAAACGTGCCAAGACATCACAACAGCAAACAATGCTGGTGTTGACTGAAACGTCCTGCAAAGGATATGCAACTAACTTTTTTGTTTGTTTTTGTTTTGGGTAAACAAGTATTTTCTGATCTGTAATCTGTATTGTGCTTACTTCACTTCATTTCCACACATTGTTGTATGAATGTTTTTGCCACTTTTAGAAATGGCAACAATGCATATCATTTAGTTTAACAGATGACATTGCATCATACAACTTTGGCGTGAGATCTATTTAAATATTAATAAATGTCCTGTGTGACGAGAACACACGGCTGCACTAAAAAAAAAATTACTTTTTATTCCCGTTTATTTCTGCAATTGGTTATTGATAACCCGCAGTTACAAAGCTTGATATCAGGCGGGTGTGTACCACAGCTGTCGTATTTTTGCATGGTGTGGATGCCCGTGATTGTAGGCAAATCAGTTGTTGTAACCCGACTGCTTTGTGTTTAAAAAATTAAGTTTCCTACAGGAAATATCTCTCTGCTTCCGATTTGGTGTCTTAATTCTGGATCCATCAATCATGGCCCAGCGTGCCATCAGTGTCGGATATACAAGTAAGACGGGGATATTACTTTGTCACTATTTTAATGCATTATTTTAATTTATTTATGTATTTATTTTCGTTCGCATGCTTTGAACTCGGATTAGTCAACACTGGACTGATTTGTGTGTGTGTGTGGGGGGATATTTTAATAAATCCAGAGTCCCCCTCTATCAGGCGATCTCACTCCGACTTCTGATGTTCTTGCAATTTACGTCTCCAAGTCAAGAATGAGAATTCAACATTTAATTCCAACTAACCGGTGTAGGGAGAGAACCACATACCTTGCCATCAGCGTAATAGAAGTTTAAGAGCGAGTGCTTTTGGCTTATTAGTGTAGTTGCTAGGGGGGTTACACTGTCATGAGTGCGGTCGGACGAGGGTTTCGACGCCTGCGTTCTTCGTCCGCTAACTGAGCTAAAACTGGCCACCTATTCCCCCGTGTAATCAGGCCTACACAATGTGACAGGGACTGGGAAGCCATGGTTTCTGGAACAAGAGGCAGGGGTCCACTAGCACGAAGATGGACACAGGACATTGCAGCCAACTTGAGCATGAGCGGGCGCCTGCGCGTGTGGTGAACGTTTTCTACTAGCTAATTACAGGGTGTATTTTTGATGACTGGGATTTTTGAAAATATTGCCGTTCCAAGTTTTGTATTTGCCTTATATGTTGCATGAACTCCACAGAGAGTGAATACAAAACTTGGAACGGCAACATTTTGAAAAACATCACAGTCATTAAAAATACACCCTGCGAGCACAAGTTAGCAAGTAAATTAATTGCACATTATAGTGAAGAGGCTGAAAATCTTTTCGTTCTTGCTAGGCTCTAAATTGTCATTCGATGATAGCATCATACGGTGTATGATTAGCTTAAGTAAGCAGACTGTTAAGGGTCTTGTGCACAGTTCTGATGCAAATGGCGATCGTGTTCACGGTGCTAGCTCAGGAATCTTCTGCTTTTTTCCTTCTTTATCTTGCGTTCATCCTTTTGTGTTTACACAGAATCTCGCGATGTAGTCAACAGTTTTTGAAGCCTCTCTTGTGTCCCATAGTTTTAAATGCACTGTCGTCTCACTAGGCCAATATTCTGACGGTGTATCCAATTAGTGACAATAGTTGTTTGATACTGTGGTTTATGGACCACTATCGCCGACTTTAGGATCTCTTCAACGGGTGAGCGTGCTCAACGCTCTGTTAGCTGACCGTGGAATATAAAATAACCCTATTGTTACCTATCCTTGAGACACATTGTCCGGTACGCTGGGTTATTGCTGGAAATTAATTATACACTCATCACTACAACTCAGAATAAAACTATTTCATTTGAAAATGGAATTCAAACTTTTACCATCGTAAATGTGTAGAGCTCATGGTGAGAACTAAATAAATTCCAGTGAACCAAGAGGTGTGGAAACGACGCCTGTGCTGGATAGAACACACACCGAGAAAACCCGAGGACAGTATCACTAGACACTCTCTTGTCTGGAATTCACAAGGGAAACCTGAGGACAGTATCACCAGACACTCTCTTGTTCGGAACCCAGAAGGGAAACCTGAGGACAGTATCACCAGACACTCTCTTGTCTATGACCCATAAGGGAAACCTGAGGACAATATCACCAGACACTCTCTTGTCTGGAGCCCAGAAGGGAAACCCGAGGACAGTATCACCAGACACTCTCTTGTCTGGAGCCTAGAAGGGAAACCTGAGGACAGTATCACCAGACACTCTCTTGTCTGTGACCCATAAGGGAAACCTGAGGACAGTATCACCAGACACTCTCTTGTCTGGAGCCCAGAAGGGAAACCTGAGGACAGTATCACCAGACACTCTCTTGTCTGGAACCCAGAAGGGAACTGAAACAGAGGGAAACCTAAAACACGCCAAGAAGACAATTACAGACAGAGATGAATACTATTGGGAGGACATGCAGGGAGCTGCAAGTGATAGCAACAGATAGGGACGACTACTATTGGGAGGACATGCAGGGAGCTGCAAGTGAAAGCAATAGATAGAGACGACTTTGCGTGGGTTGGTTGAGGACACATGGGATATACAGGGCAGACGAAGAAGAAGGGAAGGTTATAGAGGCAGACGTACAAACACACGAAGAAGAGAAGTATAGACATAAAAATAAATAATATGGGGAGTCATCATCCAGTGTCTCGCCGACTGGCGTGGGGATCATGCCTCTCCACAAATTGCGATCTCCAACGTCATTCGTGTGTTGACTTCCTTCCTTGCCTTGACACAAGACTGTCAAGAATCTTCTCACACTGTCTTCCTCTATCTCTCTTTCCTCAGATATTTCAGTTGTCACAACATGTTCTGGTTTTTGTAATCTCATAATTTGGCCAAAGAACGATGACAGCTTCTTTCTGATGTTTGTGACAAGTTCTCTTTGCGACTCACCTTCCTGTAAAGTTTTCAGATTGCTCATTCTGCTGCCAATTAATTTTCAGGATTCTTTTATAAAACCACATCTCCTAGGCCTCCAGGGAATTTTGTCGCCTGTTTACTAATTGTTTAGGATTGGTAGCCATTTATTAAAGCTGGTTCTATGTGCTTGTGTTCATTGGCTTGAGCTCCAACGCAAAGTCCTGTATGTCGGATGAAGGCATCCTGTTGTCCAACATCAGTGTGATGTCATACAGGATCTGAGGTTTGCGTGAGTATCCGTTGTCCCATGTCTGGCTTATTGGTGTGCAGACTGGTGGTTCCTCGCCATACAGGCAGACACTCTCCGACTTCGGAGGAGCTGGTTCTATGTAACATGCAATAACTTTTTTTCCTAATATTCAAGGACAATGAATTATTGAAGAAAACGTTCTTCATGTGACAGAATGCAGTTTTTGCTTGTCCTATTCTGCTCCTTATCTCAGTGATGCACCTTCCGTCTGATATTATCCACGTGCTTAGATATCAGAATTTCTGCACTTGCCCCAAAATAACGTCCTGTACTTTAATTGCATATTTATGCACGATCCGTTTCTTTAATATCACCTCTGTCTATCTATTCAAACTAATGCTCATGTTATCACTGTCTACAAAAAATGTATATATCATTTCATGTATCAAAGGGGGAGCTCGTGGAGTGAGCTGAAGGAGCTAGGACGGGTTGGTGTGGGTTGTTTGAGGCCCTATGCCTCAGTGGGAGATAACGGGCAGAACAAGAAGAAGGCAACAAAAAGCCAGGTTATGTTTACTGTGTTTTGATATTCTAAAGGCGTACTGTTGGGCCTGTTACCAGAGGAAAGGCAAGAGTGAATACTGTATCGTTGATTGAAGTTATGCTGATGCGTGGAGATGCACCACGATGTGATGCCCCAGCACAAGAATTCCAGATTTCGTACATTTTAATTAAATAAAATACCAGCACATAGCACAGCCTTTAACATGAGTTTACTGCCTGGAGTTATTTCCACCTGTCCGGTCCACTAAAAGCTTACCCTGGCTGTAAATGTTTGGCTGATGGTGGTAAGGTTGAATGTGAAGCGCCAGCGTGGCTGAGCCCACAGAACAATCTCTTCCATGCCGCAGGTTTTGAAGCGCCGTAAGCGAAGAGGCACGGTTTGGTGATTATTTAGGGAAATGTCTCAAGTGTAATAGTAAATGGTGTTCATATTCGTGTTTGATCTTTACACAAATTCCGTTTGTAAATTTACTTACTGGAGTCCACGCGGTTTTTTTTTTTTTTTTTTAAATTCAGTGGCCGGATGGCTACGGAGTGTATTTGGGATGCGATCGTGATAATCATCAAGTGCCTTGCCGACTGGTTTGGGCGATCATACTTCTCAACATTTTGCAATCTCCAACAGCAACATGTATCAATTCGCTGAAACTCTTCTATGCGATGACACAAGTCAAGCATTTTATCTCGCTGTCTTCCTCTGTCTCTCTTTCCACACATCTCTCTTGTTGTCATAAATTATTCTAGAACCCAGAAAGGGGCCAAAACTAACGACTGCTTTTTTCTGATTTGTGCGATGTATATTTTAGCCTCTCCCAAAACGTTTAAATTACTCATATTGGCTGTCCAGTGGTGCACTATACCACTGTATAGATTTAAATATAGGGGCTTGAGAAATTTGTGGATTAGTGTACACTTTCAAACGAAACTAAAGTGAATCATCGAAAAACATTACGAGCTGTTCTTCTGGTGTAAAGTTTACTTTGTATTTTGTATAGTTTGTGTAGCTGGAAGCGTGTGAGGCCGCGGTAGTGCAGAGAATAACACTCTTACCTGTCGTCCCGGCGGTCATGTATTCGAATCGCTGCCCCTCCCCCCTTTTCTTTCGTGTTTCTTTCCCCACCTTTGCGAAGATGTTTAAATGACCTGGCTCCCTATCGACCCAGTCCAATATAGGCATCAATAAATATTTTTGAAGAAGACAACGACTGTTTTGTTACAGTACCTTTCTTGCCACCCCATGTATCCCTATTCTATGCCACTTTGTTTTCTGCTTGCTACTACTTATTTATTTATGCAACTCCAGTCAAAGGCGTCTCTGATATGTCACTACCCTGTTATGTCACTCCTTCTTTATGTTACTCCTAATGTATGTCATTTGTTAGCGTGTAGCCCACCGCTACTGTAACTTCAGCCTAGTCTTCGCCGACATATTTGTTCATATAAACTAAGGGAAGAATTACAAAACAGATAAGTGCAAGCGAGCGTAACAACAAAAGATACGGTCAGAAATTATATCAAGAAGAAAATGGGTAATTTATAAGCAGCAGATGGTAAAAACAAAAGTAACTCCAGTCATCATTGGATGAATAACTGAGTCCCAGCTGACATCCAGTCATCATCAGAGGTACAACCGAGGAACTGCATTAACAACTAAATAATCGTCAGAGTTAAAACTGAGACACAACTGATAACCAATCAATATCAGAGGATAACTGAGCAGCAGTTGACAACCTATCATTAGAGATGTAACAGTAACTGCAATTGATAATCAATCATCAGATGTATAACTAAAGAACCGCAATTGGTAACCAATCATTATCAGAGGTGTAACTGAGGAACTGCAATTGACAGCCAGTCATCATCAGAGTGTAACTGAGGAACTGCAATTGACAGCCAGTCATCATCAGAGTGTAACTGAGGAACTGCAATTGACAGCCAGTCATCATCAGAGTGTAACTGAGGAACTGCAATTGACAGCCAGTCATCATCAGAGGTGTAACTGAGGAACCGCAGTTGACAACCAATCATCATTCTGTAACTGATGAACTGAAATTGACAATCAATCATGATCAGAGGTGTAACTGAGGAACCGCAATTGACAACCAATCCTTAGAGATGTAACTGATGAACCGCAACTGACAACCAATCATCAGAGGTGTACCTGAGGAACGGTAATTGACAACCAATCATCAGAGGTATAACTGAGGAACCACAATTGATAACCAATCATCAGTAGAAGTATAAATGAAAAACCACAGCTGACTATCAATCATCATCAGAGGTTTAACTGAGCTGCAGTTGACAACCAATCATCATAAGACGTATAACTAAGCCGCGGCTGATAACATTTGCTCATATTTATCTCTACATTATTTGGAGCCACACTAGGGACATCCGTGGGCAAGGTGGAGTGACCGTTCAACTTCAGAAATAGTGTAACGAGAAACCACGTAGCAAATGACGGCTTGAACCTGAGAGTAACCGACATGTAGTCGTTGGTTATGGTCTTAAGTTCGCAACAGCAGACAGACAAACTGACCTCGGAGGTGCATAACTAGTAGTGATGCACTTCTCTCGAAAGAGAAACGAAAAATAGTAAGAAGACGCACGCCGTTTAGATATTCAAATGTATCGGTAGACAAGCATCCCAACGAGTAACAACTGCCAACATACGAAAAGTTAAGAAAATTATCATCTTTATCAGGTTTTACAATTGTGTTAACATATGTGATCATACGCAAGAGAGATAGTGCACGTCTTTGTTTTGCTCTGGATGTAATCTTAAGCCTTTCAGAATCCTGTCTTTATTCAAACTTTCCATTGACTGTGAACACACTAAAAACCAGTGAGACATAATGACTAAATTATTTAATGGCATGCACATTGCTCAAGCACGTCAGACAATCTACCTGAGCCGCATGCTCACCTAGTTTCCCCCTGTCTATGGCCCTTACATAATCAAACTACACCTGGCGCAGCTGCGGTACCAGACTTCTTCAGTGAGAGGAATTCCTGGCAACGGAACGTTACACGACCACAGGCATACAGGCGCTGGCAGATCCCGACGGCTCAAAAGACATCGTAACTCCAGTTGTGGTTTGAAATAATAGTGCACTGTTTATTCGTCCATTCATTAACCCACAAGGCATCCTGTTATACACCAGGCTGTCTGGTAACAGCTGTAAGTAACACAGTTCAGCGGAAGAAGCAAGCAAGAGGAAATCAACGAGAATCTAGAATAGACGTGCATCAGCTTATGTTAATTATGGATAAAGTGATGGTCTCCTTTTCACGACATGAAGCTTGCAGGGTATATGATACTTTCCCCATATTTTTAGATCAGTCGGCACTCGGTGGAGTTGTGGTCGGTATCGCACCGGCCGTCATTATTTCCCAGATAATTCTGTCGTACCCATTTAATGTTGGGTCAAATGTGATTTTAACACATGACCACCGTGTCAGCGGACAATCGCTCTAGTCTCAGCGCTATCGCGGCTCTTGTCCGCGTAGTACAAGTATATTAATTTCAGAGGATCTTTCTTTCTTTCTTTCTTTCTTTCTTTCTTTCTTTCTTTCTGTCTGTCTGTCTGTCTGTCTGTCTGTCTGTCTGTCTGTCTGTCTGTCTGTCTGTCTGTCTGTCTGTCTGTCTGTCTGTCTGTCTGTCTGTCTGTCTGTCTGTCTGTCTGTCTGTCTGTCTGTCTGTCTGTCTGTCTGTCTGTCTGTCTGTCTGTCTGTCTGTCTGTCTGTCTGTCTGTCTGTCTGTCTGTCTGTCTGTCTGTCTGTCTGTCTGTCTGTCTGTCTGTCTGTCTGTCTGTCTGTCTGTCTGTCTGTCTGTCTGTCTGTCTGTCTGTCTGTCTGTCTGTCTGTCTGTCTGTCTGTCTGTCTGTCTGTCTGTCTGTCTGTCTGTCTGTCTGTCTGTCTGTCTGTCTGTCTGTCTGTCTGTCTGTCTGTCTGTCTGTCTGTCTGTCTGTCTGTCTGTCTGTCTGTCTGTCTGTCTGTCTGTCTGTCTGTCTTTCTTTCTTTCTTTCTTTCTTTCGTTTACTCGGTGTTCACGAAACAAACTCGAAACGAAACAAAGGAATATTACATTACTATATCAGATAAGGATACAGGAAAGCCCCCGCTATACGTCACTTCGGTTTACGTCGTTTCGCTATAACGTCGTTATCACAATGGGACATAACTTCACTTTACGTCGCTACGTTCCGCCATAACGTTCCACTTGTGTTACTATGCTGTGTTAACGTCGCCATTTTACATTTTGTGCAGTGCGTTGTTCCAGGATTTTATCGTGTCATCACCCATAATTATTAGTTCAAAGCGCACAGTAAGTTTTGATAATGTGTCTGGTTGTAAGAGAACCAGGAAAAGTGTTACTCTTGAGGTGAAGTTAGATGTGTTACATCGTTTTGAGGCTGGCGATCGGGCTGTTGATATCGGTTAAGTCCATGGTTTACCTCCAACCACGGTAAGGACAATTCGTGCAGGTGCTGACAAAATCAAAAAGGGGGCTAAAAACGTAACTCCTTTGAGTGCTTCCAAGATCACTCGTACTAGAAGTACTCTGATGGAGAACATGGAAGCACTTTTGGCGTCTGGATTGAAGACAGGAACCAACGGAATATGCCTGTGAGCAAGATGGTTATCCAAGAGAAAGCAAAGTCTCTCTATGAAAATCTAGCTAAAAAAATCGGGTGAGAGCAGTACTAGTAGTGCTGATGATAGTTTTGCTAGTAGTGCTGATGATAGTTTTGGAGCGAGTTGTGGTTTTACTGCCTCTACGTCCTAATAACTCTACCACTCCCCCTCCAACCCACCTCTATTTAGCCATTATATATCAACAACCATCAAATTAAACATTACATAATTCACATTATTTCATTTAATTATATGGGAAATAATGTTTCGCTATACGTCGTTTCACTTAAAGTCGCGTTTTCCAAGAACGTAACCCCGACGTTATCCGGGGCCTTCCTGTATTGCTTTATCCACGAGTAGTATGTTTCCTTTCTGTACATTATTATTGAAAAAAGCATATCTTATACTGACTTGCACCAGTTACAATCTTCCAGTGTTTATCTACCCAGTTTGTTCGACACTCGGCTCACCTCTGATTTCCATAACCCATTTATAGCTTTAGCTCGTCAATGTCGTTCCAGCTGGTTGTACTGTCTCTTAATGTGTTCTTTAGTTCTATTTTAGTCTCCGAAGATTTATCTTCTTTTGTTATTTCACATACTTCGTTCATCGTTGTTGTCGCTGTTTTATGTTACATCTGTATTCCAGAAATCGTTATCAGTTCAAATCCACATCCAGCCGGAATGTTACAAATGACCTTGTCTCACAAGTCGATCTAATCGAAAATGGGTACCAGGACATGCCTTGGGAGGGAAAGAATACCGGTCTGATATTGACATCAGCACCAATCCAGTGCCGATTGGTATAAATTGACATCATCACCAATACAGTGCCGATTGGTATATATTGACATCATCATCAATCCAGTGCCGATTGGTATATATTGACATCATCATCAATCCGGTGCCGATTGGTATATATTGACATCATCATCATCATTCCAGTGCCGATTGGTATATATTGACATCAGCACCAATCCAGTGCCGATTGGTCTATATTGACATCAGCACCAATCCAGTGCCGATTGTATATATTGACATCATCACCAATACAGTGCCGATTGGTATATATTGACATCATCACCAATACAGTGCCGATTGATATATATTGACATCATCACCAATACAGTGCCGATTGGTATATATTGACATCATCACCAATACAGTGCCGATTGGTATATATTGACATCATCACAAATACAGTGTCGATTGGTATATATTGACATCATCATCAATCCAGTGCCGATTGGTATATATTGACATCATCACAAATCCAGTGCCAATTGGTCTATATTGACATCGTCATCAATCCAGTGCCGATTGGTATATATTGACATCATCATCAATCCAGTGCCGATTGGTATATAGTGACATCATCATCATCATTCCAGTGCCGATTGGTATATATTGACATCAGCACCAATCCAGTGCCGATTGGTCTATATTGACATCAGCACCAATACAGTGCCGATTGGTATATATTGACATCATCATCAATGCTGTGCCGATTGGTATATATTGACACATCATCAATCCTATTGGTATATATTGACATCATCATCATCAATCCAGTGCCGATTGGTATATAGTGACATCATCATCATCATTCCAGTGCCGATTGGTATATATTGACATCAGCACCAATCCAGTGCCGATTGGTATATATCGACATCAGCACCAATCCAGTGCCGATTGGTATATATTGATATCATCACCAATACAGTGCCGATTGGTATATATTGACATCATCACCAATATAGTGCCGATTGGTATATATTGACATCATCACCAATACAGTGCCGATTGGTATATATTGACATCAGCACCAATCCAGTGCCGATTGGTATATATTGACATCAGCACCAATCTAGTGCCGATTGGTATATATTGACATCATCACCAATACTGTGCCGATTGGTATATATTGACATCATCACCAATATAGTGCCGATTGGTATATATTGACATCATCACCAATACAGTGCCGATTGGTATATATTGACATCATCACCAGTACAGTGCCGATTGGTATATATTGACATCATCACCAATACAGTGCCGATTGGTATATATTGACATCATCACAAATACAGTGCCGATTGGTATATATTGACATCATCATCAATCCAGTGCCGATTGGTATATATTGACATCATCATCATCATTCCAGTGCCGATTGGTATATATTGACATCATCACAAATCCAGTGCCAATTGGTCTATATTGACATCATCATAAATCCTGTGCCGATTGGTATATATTGACACATCATCAATCCTATTGGTATATATTGACATCATCATCATCATTCCAGTGCACATTGGTATATATTGACATCATCACAAATCCGGTGCCGATTGGTATATATTGACATCATCATCAATCCTATTGGTATATTATGACATCATCACAAATCCAGTGCCGATTGGTATATATTGACATCATCATCAATCCTGTGCCGATTGGTATATATTGACATCATCATCAATCCTATTGGTATATATTGACATCATCACCAATACAGTGCCGATTGGTATATATTGACATCATCACTAATACAGAGCCGATTGGTCTATATTGACATCATCATCAATCATGTGCTGATTCGTATATATTCGTATATATATACCCCAAACATGTCAAGGCGTGTAAAGGACTCTTTCCTGTTTAGTTTAATGACGGCGTTTACTTTGTTTCCCCCCCCCTCCCCCCCACCCTCTCCAACTCTGCCCTATATAGTTCTCCGCGCCTTTCCACATTGGTCACTCCTGAAACAATCTGATAGAAGCAGTTGTTGTAAAGTAAACTGATGTTTTACAAGGAATTTCAAGGCCAGTAGGATGACTTCGTTGCACCGGGTTTTATCTCATATGGCTGAGTCTCTGTCCTCAGCAGTCTGACGAAAGCGTCACACAGAGCCCGCGCTCTGTAGCTCCAGCGACAACTCCAGGGGTCTTCAAAAACATTGCAATCATGAAGCGAATGATGGAGTTCGAAAATGAACCACGCCAGGTGGCTGACCACTTGGCTACGGAGATCTTCAAAACTGCTATTTCAGTGTGATTTATTTGAGACAAATATGCCACATCATTCAACAATTTAGATGAAACGCGTATGTCTTCAGACAGATTTCATCCCCGATGATGAGTTCGGCGCTATGTATTGATCGAAGGACATTGAAGGTAGCCGTGGCTGTGTTTGTGTTCGTGCTGACGGGTTCTTGTATCATCTCTCATTGTTTCTTGTCCCGGCGCGATCTCCCTGGCGACATGGTCAGTTAGAAGATCTTACGTTCGTTTTTGGATCCCTATAGTCAGATCACGTGTGCAGAATTTTCGGAATGCCCATTGGGTTATGGCTGGATCTACATAGTCTGTGCTCTGTGCGACACTTTCTGTGGATAGAGACTGAGCCATCCGAGATAAAACCCGGTGTAATGAAGTCCTTCATCTTGCTTTTAATCCACTGTCCCAATGTACCTATCAATACTTCTTTTCAGATCTGTACAATGCCGGACTTATCCATTGCCTAACGATCTTTAATTATCAGCCTGCGTGTTATTTACTCACATTCGCTTTTATTTTAAAAGCAATGTAGCTATTACTGTTGACTGTTCCGTCAGTACTTTTGTCAGCCCCAATATAAAATTCTATATCTCAGTAAATAACAGAGGCAAAATTATGAAATTTAGCATATAAC
Source organism: Cepaea hortensis (assembly GCA_963921405.1). Taxonomy (NCBI): domain Eukaryota; kingdom Metazoa; phylum Mollusca; class Gastropoda; order Stylommatophora; family Helicidae; genus Cepaea; species Cepaea hortensis. Next base: position 79,787,293 of record OY992878.1, read on the forward strand.
CTTATCATTATGTCCACCCAACAAAAAATGTTTGTTCTGGAGATTGTACAGCAGATTTCAAAGTTTGTTTATACGCGGTATATAATTTACGGGTCAGGGATGAACTGCACATTATTAAATGTATTACGTTTTCACACGGAAACATTAGCGTTGAATAGTTAATTTTCCCGTGGGACATGGGATTGGCCTTATGACAAGAGCCTCGCGTAGTGGAACGGGGCATTACTGTAAAACAAGTTTGTTTGCGAGAAATCACTAGTTTTTCACCAAAACGTCAAAGATATGTCGCCGCTTTCCATGATATATAAGTTGCTTTTGGATCTATCAAAGACATATCCCTTGGGTGGGGGTAAATATTAGACGGCAGGAAAAATTTCATAACGATGCAACAGACAGTTTTCGAAATAATTGATCGTGAATGAAGGCATTCATTTCTGGACAGACTATAGACTTGTCTTCCCCTGTACATCCTGTGAACAAAAGTAAACAGTCTGAGAACATGCATCTTTTCTGTGGTAAAATGCAGATGCGAATGCTGGACAAATGTGCTAAAGACCGCACTATTCTATTTCTCTTCGCTGGCGAAACTGACGCTGTCACTTAGGGGATAGTGAGATGCGCAGTTTTTTTTAAAACGCTCGCTCGCTTTGAACTCAAACGTAGTCCGTACACACTACTTCTAGTAGTGCTGGACTGAATATTGCGTGTGGATAATCATTCACTGTTAACAGTGTCCCTCGCCATTAGGCGAACCCTCTCCGACTTCAGGGGTACTTGTAATTTACGTCCCCAAGTCAAGGACGAGAGGTCAACATTTTAGTCCAGCTGACCAGTGTAGGGGTTGAACTCCTCATCTCAGTATCAGCACACCAGATGTTTATGAACGCACATTCTTATCCATTCGGCCACGCTGACTTCCAGATGCGCAGTTTTATAATTGCCGAACACACCGAAAGTCGTGGGTTCGAAATCAGAGGCGAGTGATTTAGAAGCAGACCGCTTTGGTTTCATGTCGATGGTATGAGGCATCGGCCGTTCCAAAATCAATGGCAGACTACTGAACTAACATTGCATAGTAAATCACAAACAGCCACGAATGACTGAGGTTGATTGCAAAGTCCTGGCGTAAGGACACGCAGCTAACTGTCTAACTTCTTTGGCAAAGTTGGGAGTACACTATCAGTTTCACAGTGAAGTTATTTTATATGGTACAAATACTCTAGGGTATTGGTAGTGTGTTCAGCTTATTGTTCACCTGAATTATTGCATTTCTCTCTATGTTTTCATGTTTTGCTGCGTTGTCTGAAGCAATAATTAAATAATATTTTTTTCCGAAGCATTTGTCTGCTATGCCTGCTCCCTGGCCGAGGAGTTAGCAGCTTTCTCTGTTAACCCCGAATACTCTCGTGGTTGACGTGAGCGCACGAGAATTAGAAGTGGTTCGAGTCGCGCCAGTGACTTATGATAGTATGGAGCCGGTCGCTCAGAAAGTCGTGGCGTGCTGATGAGCGTAATCTAGCCTAGGAATCAACATACCGCTGAAAGATGCTGATGTTGACCGCAATATCCTGAATCAGGATGGGAACGCGAAAAAAAAAATTGTCTGCGATGGAGATGTGAGGTGATAGCGTCATCACATTTTGTAGGCTTGAGAGCCAGCAGGAAGAGGTGGTCAGTCTTTCCCTCACTTTCACCAGCGACGAGTCCAGGCGTTGAACCCGCGTCCAACCGCGCTCATGACATTACCAGTGCAGTTTGATACCAACTTCGCTAGTTCGGCCCTTTCTGAAATGTCGCTATTGTCTCTCCCCAATCTCATCCCACAACACCGTGCAGCCAGCTTCTAATGGTTGTTATAACATGCCATGCGATTTATCTATAACTATAGTGTTTATATCATGGCTTGGTCTCTTTCTGCAGAGTAGCCTGTTCCAAGTCAGGTCTTAGTCAGATATGACTGAGCTACCGTATGACAGTAGATGGTACTACCTGCTTTCTATTTGCGCCGAATGTTGGGCAGCGCTCACCAAACCCGACTCTCCATATTGTGCCAACGGTTTCGGGTGGAGGGGCGCAAATGAGAGAGTACAAGCCTTATCTTAGTGCAAGGAAGTGCAACCTGAAAATGAAATGTCATGGCAGTGCAGACCAGGCCTTAAGCCTTGGTCGGCACCTGCTCTAGGATCGAAGCTCTGACAGGCGGACAGTTAGAACATTGCTTTGCTGATCCGGCAGCTTCTGCAGCTTGTCTTGTTCCAGATGTATTGGTGTTACCTTTCCTCTGGAGTAAACTAGGCAGGTCAAGAGAGGGATCATGATGCATGGGCAACACATCTTATATATAAATTGCGATCTCCGTCTGTCTGTCTGTCTGTCTGTCTGTCTGTCTGTCTGTATGTCCGTATGTCCGTATGTCCTTTATGCGCTCGCGAACGGCCCATCCGATTGAGATGAAATTTTCTACACGTCTTCCTTTCATTCCAGTGCAGCCCACTGTGATATTTTTTTAGTGTGAAATCGGCTGCTTACCCAATATTATTTCATTTTACATTTTACATTGTAATTTCTATACAGCGAGGGGACTTAACTCTGTAAAAGTTATTTCAAGGGGCATAACTTTTCTGTATAACTTATAGTCATATTGTGGCATCGTTTTCAAAGATTTATAAACTCTGTGTCTATAGTTATGTACCGGCATATGAGTTATAATAAATAGTGATACAATCTTTAAGGCATTTTCAAATTTTTTATAAAAATAATGCACAATGCATAACATTGTAACTCATCTTTTTATGCTTAAGAAGTTACTGTAGTCATGCAGGTGATTAGAAAGAGTTTTCATTAAAAATAATGGATGGTGTGTGGAAGGACATTCTTTTAAGTTACTTTTTTTGTTGTATGAATTTAATGAGACGCTACCCTCCAGGAGCTGGGCAAAGCCACGCCGGGTCAGATAGATAGACAGACCCACCTTTTCGCTGCAGTTGTCTACAGGCATATGCGTTAAAATCCTCCTCCTCCTCTCCCCTCCTCCTACCCTCTTCCTCTTCCTCTCCCCCTCCTCCCTCTCCCTCCTCCTCCCTCTTTCTCCTCCTCCTCCTTCCTCCCTCCTCCTCCCTCTTCCTCCTACCTCCTCGCCCTCCTCCCTCCTCCTAATCACTCCCCTTCCTTCCTCCTCCCTTCTCCTCCTCTCTCCTCCCACTCCCTCCTCCTCCCTCCTTCTAATTCTACGTCCTCCCCCTCATCCCTCCTCCTCCCTCCTCCCCCTTCTCCTCCCTCCCCCCTCCTCCTCCCTCTCCTCCTCCCTTCTCCTCCTCCCTCCTCCCTCCTCTCTCCTCTTCCCTCCTCCTACCTCTACCTCCTCCCTCCTCCTCCCTCCACATCCCTCCTCCTCCTCCCTCTTCCTCCTCCTCCTCCATCCTCCTCCTTCTCCGTCCTCCTTCTCCCTCTTCCTCCTCCCTCCTCCTAATCACTCCTCTTCCTTCCTCCTCCCTTCTCCTCCTACTCCCTCCTCCTCCTCCTACGTCCTCCCCCTCATCCCTCCTCCTCCTACCTCCTCCTCTCTCCACCTCCCTCCTCCTCCTCCCTCTTCATCCTCCTCCCTCCTCATCCTTCCTCTCCTTCTCCCTCATCCTCCTCCCTCTGCCTCCTCCCTCCACCTCCTCCCTCCGCCTCCTCCTCTCTCCTCCTCCTCCCTCCTCCTCCATCTCCCTCCTCCTCCTTCCCCTGCGTTCTTCTCCTCCCTCCTTCTCCTTCCTCCTCCTCCCCCTCCCTCTTCCTCCTCCTACCCTCCTCCTCCTCGCTCCTCCTGCCTCCTCCTCCTGCCTCCTCCTCCTGCCTCCTCCTTCCTCCTCCTTCCTCCTCCCTCCTCCTCCCTTCTCCTACCTCCTCTCTCCTCCTCCTAATCCCTCCTCCTCCCTCCTATTCCTCCCTACTCCTCCTCCTTCCTCCTCCCTCCTCCTCCTCTCTCCACCTATCTCTTCCTCCCTCCTACTCCTCCCTCCCTCCTACTCCTCCCTCCTCCACCTCCCTCTTCCTCCTCCCAGCTCCTACTCCTCCTTTTCCTTCTTCTGCTGATGCTGCTGCCGCTGCTCCATTTACCCAAGTTAATTGTTGGGGAAGATGTAAAGACCTTTCAAGTGCTCTTTCTAATGCTTTTTGTAAGTTGGTCTTCGTTTATCTAAGGTTGTTCTAACTGCAACCAATAAATGATTAGACAGACAGGCAGACAGACAGAGAGGGAGGGACGGACAGACAGACAGACAGACAGAGTCGGGAACGGGAACTTATATGACTACTTATATGAATTAAATGAGATGCTCGCCATCAGGGGCTGGGTGAAGCCGGGCCGGATCAGACAGACAGACATATAGACAGACAGACAGACAGATAGATAGTCGGGAACGGGAACGGGAGCTTATATGACTACTTATATGAATTAAATGAGATGCTCCACACCAGGAGTTGGGCGATGCCGGGCCGGGTCAGACAGACAGACAGAAAGACAGACAGACAGACAGACAGTCGGTAACGGGAACGGGAACTTATATGACTACTTATATGAATTAAATGAGATGCTCCCCACCAGGGACTGGGCGAAGCCGGGCCGGGTCAGCTAGTGTTCTATACAATTCAGCCCAGGCTTTGTGTTATAAAGAGATAAAACATTCGCTACCGCCATAGGTTGTAGTTGTGTCGTGTTAGAAGCAAGTGTAACAAACTATCGTCTGTGAAGACTGTAAGGTGCTAGAAAGTATTGTTTCACTAGGATATAAAAACGGTTATGTCTGGGTAGCTCCTGCGAACAAGTGAGATACTAAACACCGACACAGTGCACATATCTTACAATGAATTCCACTACGGCAAATCACAGGAGAATGAGTTGGGGGGGGGGGGGGTGAATCAATGATGATATAATTTTACACAATAATAATAATACAATAACAATAAGTATACTAAGACACAACGAATCGACGTTTCGTTTATAATAATCTTTCTCAGAAACAACACAAATATATCTACAGATGGTTTCATATCTGTCAAAGCTATCAAAGTTCATTGTTGATGATGCTTATTTGATCGGAGAAAGGAACATGTATGCCCTAGAACACATGTTACAAATGAGGCTTATTTGATTAGAGAATGTACCCTAGAAGACATGTTACAAATGAGGCTTATTTGGTCAGAGAATGTGCCCTAGAACACATGTTACAAATGAGGCTTATTTTATTAGAGAATGTACCCTAGAACACATGTTACAAATGAGGCTTATTTGGTCAGAGAAAGTGCCCTAGAACACATGTTACAAATGAGGCTTATTTGGTCAGAGAATGTGCACTAGAACACATGTTACAAATGAGGCTTATTTGGTCAGAGAATGTGCCCTAGAACACATGTTACAAATGAGGCTTATTTGATCAGAGAATGTGCCATAGAACACATGTTACAGATGAGGCTTATCTGATCGGAGAATGTACCCTAGAACACATGTTACAGAAGAGTTAAAAAGTCCATCGGACGAGGTAGAGGACAAACAGATCTATCCAACAGGAGCTTAGTATTCAAGGAGATGGTTGTTAAGACAAATACAATTTGGGAGAATGAACTATTTTGGGCATGCGAAAACTCACGAGCACCCAGAAAACATATCTATAGCTGCAGGTATATATATATTCCCATTTGCTATATATTTCAGCTTGAAGATGTATCGTTTTCCGTTAGTTTATGTTGTGTGACTTCTGCAGTATGTACCTGACGAAATGCAGCGAAATATTCCAGGCAATAAATTGTGCAGCCTATTGTTTATCTCGTCATTATTCAAATTCGCTTTTGGAAACATTGTTGTGAATTTCGTTGTAATCGTTTTCGCACATATGTTATTGTTTATTTTCTTTTTGTACTGATTAAGCTGTGTTTATTCTGTAGTTGAGATTTTTTGGGCCTGCACCGCCCCATTTTTTTCTTTTTCTGTTCATTCTGTTTCAGCTTGGTTGGCGAACTATATTGTCTGCGCCAGTGCACTACCACATTCACAATGAGGTTTCATTTACTTATATATGTTATCAGTACAGACGGGTTGTCTGGTACGTGTTAGCACGTGCTGTTTAACTACACACAAGACTAAGCTATCCACACCTATTGTATTTCTCTCTGTTTTTTCTTACTTTGCTGCATTGTATAAAGTGCGCTTCTTAAATGCACTTGTAGTTTTCTTGCCCAAGTCTCACTTCACCACACCGTGCAGGTAGCTTCTTAACTGTGTTATGTCGTTTAATGCGGTATATTTAGAAATACAATATCGCCCGTGTGACTACTTGTTTGCTTATTATGTGTATTGTTTTGTAGAGTTCATCATCATGTGCAGTGCCCATAAGCGTGGGCGGTCATGTTTCGACATCTCAGTATATCACCAGAGTCATGGATCTGCTCAGTGTTCTTGTGTCGACCATACCACATGGCCAAGCCACCCAGGTATTTACTTCTCTGCCTTCCCCTTGTTCTCTTCCCCGCGATCTTACATTTCATATCAATCAATCATGTGCCATGCCGGAAAGCGTGGGCGGTCATGACTCGCCATTTCACTCGATCACCAGTGTCGTGGATCAGCTTAGTGTTCCTGTCTCGTCCATGCCATGTGGCCAAGCCATCCAGGTATTTTCCTCTCGGTCTGCCTCTTGGTCTGTTTCCTTCGATCTTGCCAGTTGTCACCAAGTTCTCCAATCCATTTCTTCTCATAACATGTCCAAAAAATTTTGACTGCCTACGTCTAATTTCTCTTGATGTAGTACTTGGTCATTGGTTTCTCTGTCTGTCCATGGTATTCTTTGCATTTTCCTCAGAAACCACATTTCTGCAGCCATCAGATGTTGTTCAGCTTGACTGCCCATTGTCCAAGTTTCACATCCATACAAAAGAACAGGCTCTATGTATCCCCTCAACACTCTATTTCTCGTTTCAATTGACATCTTTTTATTGGTCAGAATGTTTTTCATCTTGCTAAAGGCTACTTTCGCCATGACGATTCTTGTTCTAATCTCTTCAAGGCATCTCCCATCAGATGTTATGACTGTTCCAAGATAATTGTACCGATTCACTTGTTGAGGAATATTTCCATTTATTTGTATATTACATTGTGGCACTTCTTCCTTCCTAGTGACGACCATAACCTGAGTCTTTTTACAATTTAATTCTAACCCCAGTTGCTCACTGTGTACAACAACCGCATCTACTAATTGTAGGTCCTGCGCATTGTCTGCAATTAATACTGTATCATCTGCATATCTAATATAATTGATGTTTCGCCCTCCAATGCTGATTCCATTTATATCCTCTACATTTCTGAAAATATTTTCACTGTATAGGGAAAAAAGATCTGGAGTCATCACACATCCCTGCCTAACACCTCTTTTAATTGGCTGATACTGTCCCACTTCATTATCAATCCTTATTGCAGCTTGTTGTTTCCAATATATGTTTTTTATAAGTCTAATGTCTTTCCCATCAATTTGTAGATCTGCAAGCATATCCACCATGTTGACATGTCTAACTCTATCAAAAGCCTTTGATTGTCAATAAAGCAAAGATGTATATCCTTGTTTACTTCTATAGCACGTTCAATAACTGTTCGCAGCATATACACAGCATTTACTGTACCCTTTCCTTCTACAAACCCACATTGTTCTTCCCCTATTTCATGTTGTCTCTTCTTCCTCACTTTTTGCATGATAATTCTTAGCAAAATCTTTGTGATGTGACTCATTATACTAATTGTTCTATGTTGATCACATTCCAAGGTTCCTGATTTCTTTGGGATTGCAATAAATACAGAGTTACATAATTCAGGAGGTATATCTCCAGTATCATATAATGTGTTCATCAGTCTGGTGACTTGCTCTAGTCCAAATTCTTCTAAAGCTTTAATCATTTCTGTTGTGATGTTATCTGCACCGGGGGCCTTGCCAGCTTTCATATGCTTAAGAACATTTTGAACCTCCATCTCCAAAATTGGCGGTCCTTCATTATTAAATCTAATATCATACTGTTCGTCTCTGTTATCATCATAAAGGTGTTTCACATAATCTGTCCATACATGTAGAATCTGGTCTTTTTCTATTATGATTTTGCCATCTTTAGTTTTTAGACACTCTGTTGATGTACTTGTTCTTTTATTAGTAAGTTCCTGAATTCTTTTGTGCACTAATTTGGTATTTTGACTGTCGTGTTGGTTTTCAATTTCTAAGCACTTTTCCTCAAGCCATGATTCTTTTGCCTCCTTACATAATATTCTGACTTGTCTGTGGATTTCTTCATATTTGACAGAATTATTTTTGTAGAGTCTTCTTGTTTCCATGAGGTGTAAATTTTCTTCAGTCATCCATTTCTTACGACCCACCTTCTTTAATTTTGGATATATATATATATTAGGGCTGCGACCGATTAATTTAAATTTAATAGTTAACTTTGGAAAAATTAACGATTAATTAGTCTTGTTCATATGTCATCTAATAACCAACTATGCAAACAGACGAGTATGTTGACAGTATTTGCTTCAAGTGACGAGCGCGTCTTATTAACAATATAACCAGCAGAGCTGAACAATCGTTCACATGGAACTGAGGTAACCGGTGTGGTCTTGGCAAGGAATGCCAATTTTGGATATCGATGTTCATTAAGTTTCCACCATTGTAAAGGGTCAACCGATTCAGCAACTTTCTTATTCATTTCAGACTCAATTAGCTTAATACTCTCTTCATTTGGTTCACATATAGTTTCATTGTCAATGTCAGTATCATTCGTTGCAGCAGTCTCCATCTGCTCATCATGAACATTAACTGCTATTTGTTGTTCAATGAGTCACCAAGTTCGTTCTTTTGCATCTTTTGACAAACACTTCAGGTATTTGTAGCGTGGATCAAGTGCTGTTGCAATCTGTAGTATTTAAATACTTGTCATATTAGCTACACGTTCACTGAAGTCATTAATATATGCTGCCTTAAATTTAGCTATGTAGCCCGGATAATCATCGTGTACAGTCATATGCTTTGTCAACGATGATAGCAGTGGCAATACATAGCTACATGAAACAAAATCTTGACCGCCAAGCAGGACCGTGGTCAGAAAGAATAAGTCCAAAACTTTGACATATTTCGAAATCTTCTCCCAATCTGAACCTGACAATTTTGGACCTTTGTATTGCTTCTTTTCATCTGACATGTAGACAGTTAATGCTTCTCTGACCTGTAGAAGACTCTGTAGAATAATAAACACACTGTTTCATCTTGTTGGTACATCTTGCTGCAGCTTACACAATGGTGACTCAGTACAATTGTGCAACTCGGTTTTCTTTGCAGCACTATGTTTAAAATGTCCGACAATTTTTCGACATCCGGGTCATTTGCATAAGTGATGGGAGAAAAGTTTTCGATTAATCGTTAAAAAAAAATTAATCGTAAAAAAAAATTAACGATTTATCGATTAGTTAATCGTTAACTTCCGCAGCCCTTATGTGTATATATATATATATATATATATATATATATATATATATATATATATATATATATATATATATATATATATATATATAGAGAGAGAGAGAGAGAGAGAGAGAGAGACCAGGGCTCCCGGGTCGACCCAGCCTCAAGCAGGTACCAAACATTTCTGAGAAAATAAAGGCGACCGGTGGATATTGACCACATCCTCCACGAGTCCAGATTCGTCTACCACCGTAGGCCTAAATCGCTTAAGGCGGGTAAAAGGGTCCTGTTATATCGCTTTCTGTATGTGTTTTTTTTTTTTTTAGCATATCCTTTACAGGACTTAGCTGTCAACACCAGCATCTTTCAGCTGTATGTTGATTTCTTGGCAAGATTACGCTCAGTAGTTTGCCATTGCTTTCTGAGCGGCCGGCTCAGTATCCCGCAAGTCACGAGCGGGGGTCGAACCGCCTCAGCTCTCGCTCCGCTACGAGACTCTGCGTGATAAACGGGATTACAGAGAGAAAGTGTTGTAACCCCACAGCCAGAGAGACCGGCTTCTGTATGTGTACACTTAATTAATTAGATACACTATTATCGCCAGTTGTAACACGGTGAAATAGAGCTCAACACAACAGCGTAGTGGGTACAAATTAACGGTGGCATTTAGTGGAGTCAACACAAGCCTAGACTTGACGCGGGACAGCACTCTGTTGAAATGCAGGGTATCAAATAATTCATATAGCCAAATAGGAAACGCAGCTTCACTATGAGTCATTCATGGGCGTTTCTAAAGTTAGTTGGCATGTCTTTTACAGGACGTTACAGTCGGCCCCAGCATTTATTGGCAGTTTTTGTTCTTTATTTACTTGGCACCCGAAACTTGATTAATTACATGGGGGATCGGTATCAGTTCCAGCATTAAACAGCAACAATATAACCACCAGTTTTTATTTGCGGAGCCAAAAAGCCGGATGGTGATCAATATTTAGAAGAAATCAGGAATAATATAAACAAAGTCCCTAATAAAAGATCACTGATTTAGCAGACGAACATCCCACGCTTGAAGGCTTATCCGAGGTTACAGAAATCCGTATGTATGACTGCGTGTATCTTCTAATACTTATTTATGTAGCCAATCCTTAACAGCAAGAAAAAGCACTTAGTGCATAAACAATAATTTTCTCTTTCTTTCCTACATGTGTTGATTTAAACAAAGTAAGAGTGTCCACATCACTCCCATGATTCCTGACAAGAATGTGATAATTTAGTTTAACCACAGCTTGCCTCTTTTCGCAGCTTCTGTTCAGTACGTGCTTTCCTAATCCCCCGTACTTGATCAGAATTGTGTCATCAGTGTTTTGCTTTCCTGGTAATCTTGGGTCGTAGAAATGCCAATCTACCTGTTAAGGAGAGGTTGTTTCCGCAAGTAATATAGCAACCCCCCCCCCCTTTTTTTTTGCAGATGTTTGCAGCAGCAACATACGTGCACACCATAACAAATACCCCCCCCCCCCTCATACACACGCACACACACACACACACACGCGCGCGCACACACACAGAAAGGGGAGAGAGGGGCCCCCACTTGCGTCGGCTACCTCCTCCCACTAACTTTCCTCGTTATAACGACGTACTCCACTTTTCCCTTCTCTTGACGGACCCAAAGAATATTCATTGTTTCCTTCTGATCAATCAATCAATCAGGTGCTGTCTCCACAATGAAGGTTGGCTGCAATGGATCTCCAACACTGTGTGCCTCTCGCCTTGACTGTACATTCTGTCAGGCTGATGTTCGTCCATCTCTTGATGTTATCTTCCCACTTGTATCGTTGTCTACTTCTTGTTCGCTTGCCCTCAAACCTGTCCTCCGAAATATTTCACTTGCCTCTTATATTTCTTTCATCAACTCTCTTTTTATTCCCAGTTTTTCTAGAACCTCTTTATTTGATTGTTTCTGTTGTCCATGAAATACGACATCATATTCTGTATATCCACATCTCTATTCGATTCGACTTTCTAGTTAATTGTTCAACGTCCAATCTTCCGCGCTATACAGTAGTGTTGAATAGACTTAACATTTGGCAATTCTCATTTTTAATGCGTTGGTAATCTCTCTAGACGTTAATACTGATTTCATGCTGTTGAAATCATTTTTGGCCATTCCTATTCTCTTTTTGATTTCTATTTCACTTCTGCCATCATCCGTTATTACATGTCCTAGACAGGAGAAACTTGTTACTTGTTCTAGTATCTCTCCGTTTACTGTGATGTTCATTGATGACCTTCGCTTTCCCTTGATAATTATCATAGTTTTCGTTTTTAGGATGTTAATATTTGATGCGAGTAAAAATGTTTCTGTGAAAGATATCTTTCATGATATCTTCATTACACCTCTTATCCCATGATGTCCTCATCATTCTTCTATAAAACCCCATCTCTGCAGGGGCTACGTAACTTCTAACTAATCTTATCCTTGCCTCACTTCCCAAAATCATGCCTGCTGCATAATCTGGAGTTTAGGCAATGAAACCCCGAACAGTGCAAATTATACTCTGGAGCAGAGGTTCCCAAACCACGGCCCGCGGGCCACTTGTGGCCCGCCAGCTGACAGAAAGTGGCACGCGAGGCCTCGTTTCAGTCAAGAGTTCACAATAGAGGAGGATAATGTTGCAGTCTTCATAAATCCGTTCGTATTTGTGCAATTCTGCACTGAGATGTGAATTTCTGGAGCTGCTTGCTTCACCTTCAACTGATCATTTGATTTCATTCTGGCGACTATTACCTGTCGAACAATTTGAACACTTACGTTCATTCGCCCAGAGGTACATTTGTCGTTTTGGTTTGACTTACAGATGCGAGCAGTCATTTTCCACAATGATCGTTAAAATAAAAAAATAAGCAACGTTCCACTCACCGATAGTAACGAAACTGCGCTTATGACTTTGGGCACGGTAGATTTGTGCCCAGACATTGATAAACTGGCATCTGAACTGAAGTCACTGGTTATGAAGAACAGTTGGAGTTGTAAATTAATTACATCAAATGCGATTTTCGAAATTGATTTAAAATTTATTGTTAAATGAACTGTTGATTTTAAACCAAAAAATGGCCGCAGTGTAGTACTGACACTGACTGTCTTTAAAGTTTTGGAATTTTGTTGACGAAAGTTAAGAAAGGTAAGAATGATATTGCACGACTTTCATAATTTTATAACGCTGTGGCCCGCTTAACTACCAAAAATAGTAGATATGGCCCTCGGCTTGAAAAGCTTGGGAACCACTGCTCTGGAGGTATAATATACGCGCCGAAATGAATGCCCTGACACTAATAACTGCAGGATATTTGTCGCGAAAGAGGCGAAACCTAATCCACACTGTTGCTCTCGTTGTTACAAAGCAATGTTTCACTCTGTGCGTTGTTACAATGCAATGTTTCACTTTTTGCGTTGTTACAAAGCAATGTTTCACTTTGTGCGTTGTTACAAAGCAATGTTTCACTTTGTGCGTTGTTACAAAGCAATGTTTCACTTTGTGCGGTTTTACACAACAATGTTTCACTTTGTGCGTTGTTACAAAACAATGTTTCACTCTGTGGAATATGAGACACAGAGCCGGCCGAGTGGTGGTGTCCAGAGTCTGGGAAGGCATTTTCTGGAATATTTCAGTCTTCGTGAAGCTTGTTTGTAAAACCAATAATACGGAATAAATCACAGCAGCAACAGAAAATAGGTTGCACAGCCTATTGCCTAGCAGATTTCACGATATCCCGTCAAGTGCTTCTACAGAGTTATAGACCAAATGATGTGAATAAATGAACTATAGTTTGGCTGAAATGCATAATACACACAGTCATTGATACTCGTCGAGTATGGAACATTCATTATCCCCGCGGTTATCACTATGAATTATTTCTGTCAGTAAAACCCGGGTTTTAAACACCTAATTGCTAAATGGCTGACGCTTCGGCGTATTATCATTATTACTTTACGTCAGTGGTTCCCAAGCTTTTCAAGCAGAGGGCCATATCTATTATTTTCGGTAGTTAAGCGGGCCACAAAGTTATAAAATTATAACAGTCGTGCAATATCATTCTTACCTTTCTTAACGTTCGCAATCAAAATTCTAAAACTTTAAAGGCAGTCAGTGTCATTACTACACTGCGGTCATTGTTTGGTTTCAAATTAAAAGTTCACCACATTTTAAATCAGTTTCGAAAATCACTATTAATGAATTAATTTACAATTGTAACTGTTCTTCATAACCAGTTCCTTAAGTTCATTTGTGAATAGTTTTTTTCCCCCTGGATCCTCGCATTTAAAGAGTTTAAATGAGACGTGATTTCCATCAGAAATGCCAGGTCACTAAGCCAGTCATCATTCAGCAGACATTCCCGTTCTGTAGGCACTTCATTTATTTCAGACAGAAACAGAAACTATTTTTCAGTGCCCAGAAACGTGACAGAACTTTCCCTTTAGGTATCCATCTGACATCAAAGTGTAACAGTAGTTCACCGTATTCCTCTTCAGGTCTGACAGAAACTGTCTGAACTCCCGCCTGTTCAGCGCCTTACTTCGAATTTTGTTCACACGTCTCAGAACAACATCCATGACATGTTTTAGATTTAATGTCTTTCCACACAGAGCTTCTTGATGAATGATACAATGATATTTTAATATAGTGCGGCCAAGAAACTGTTCCAGTAATGCTAGACATCCAGACATTTTACCCATCAAAGCCGGAGCACCGTCGGTGCATACACTGTTCAATTTAGTCCATTCTGTGTTGTTTTTCTCTTCACACAACTTCAGAGTTTAAAACAGATCAGTCCTTTTGGTAGTTGCATGCATCGATTCAAGTCCTAGAAGTTCTTCAATGACTTCAAAATTATCGTTTATTGCTGGAACAAAAACTGCGACCTGAGCTGTGTCAGAAAGGTCAGTGGATTCATCCATTGCCAATGAATAAAATATACAATATTTGATATGTGCTGCTACTTGACGATGAACATCGTTGGATAATTCTTCAACTCGCCTGGCTATAGTATTATTAGACAAAGGAATCTGGTCAAATTTTGTTTCACACTTTTTATCGCCAAGCATTCTAGGAGCAGTTTTAAGGGAAGGCTTGATTATTTCTTTTGCATCGGTCAACGGCTTTCTTTTTGCGAGCCAGCTTAAGAGCGACTTCGTACGACTCAACAACAGCACCCTTGCTCTGTTCGTGAGCCTTGGTGAAAAATTACTGCTGCCTTTTCAGAGAACTTTCTTGTTTAGCTATGAAATCTTTTCTTAACTCCGAATTGATCGGATATTGTGCATTTATGTCTGGGTGTGTGGTCGTGAAGTGTCGTTCCTGATTAAATTTGCTTGTAACAGAAACACAAAATCCGCAGATTAATTAAGCAAACTGGTTTACCACTACGGCTAGGCATAAACATAAATTTCTCCGTCCAATATTCGTTGAATTGACGACAAGCAACATCTTCACATTGTAGGATTTTATCATTGTTTGATTTTAGATTTTCCACACTCATGTTTATAGGCTTTAACGGTAAATTTTTATTTGAAAAAATATAATTTCAACACAATCCTACCGACTCTGCTAAACTGTTGTAACAGACGACAACATGGCGCCTTGCGCACTCTGATTGGTCGACAAGGCTGGGATATGGGAAATTCATAACGTTTCGTTGCGAACTGAACAGGCGCATGCGATAATATCTTAGCATAACAACCACGAGCAGAGTAAATTATCGCACACTGAAGGGGCACTCCGGGTGCATTTTTGAAATTTTTAAAATATATTATATTAAATAACGAAGCCTCGCGTGCCACTTTCTGACATCTGGCGGGACACGAGTGGCCCGCGGGCCGTGGTTTGGGAACCTCTGCTTTACGTGTTGTGACCTACACTAACAGTTTTATGTCAGTTGCTAAGAAACTCACGTGGCTGTTGAAATAACATGACAAATATACGCATACATTCAAATGGAACACGTTGACGACGATTGAAGTAATTCTACTCTTTCTGTCTGTCAGCTTGTCTGTCAGTCTGCCTCAAAATCTCAAGTAGCAAAATGGGCGTTACGGCCAAAGTCTTCGTCAGCAAGCACACAAACAACAAGGAGAAGAGTATTGACCATATCGCGCAAAGAATAGAAAAACGCTTATATATATATATATATATATATATATATATATATATATATATATATATATATATATATATATATATATATATATATGTGTGTGTGTGTGTGTGTGTGTGTGTGGGGAGGGGGTGGGTGGGTTTGTGGGGGTGGGTGTGGGTGAATGTAACTAGATCCCTCACACAATATACGGAAAAATTAAATTTGGCGCACATCAATACAAGATATGGTTGTAGAGAAATGAGCATTATGTGGAAAGATACTATGCAGAAGCCATGGAAGACAGAAAGATAAAGAGAGGAGTGGGGAGTCATAATGACTGTCACAGAAAAGAAGATCAGAATGTCAAGCACAAACTCATTTACCTAGCGTGCTCATGTAATCACCGTCAGTACCACCACCACCACCATCATCATCATCGTCGTCATCATCATCATCATCATCATCATCATCATCATCATCATCATCATCATCATCATCATCATCATCATCATGTGCCATGCCGATAAGCGTGGGTGATCGTGATTCGCCCTCTGAAATGTTCTCTACAGTCTTATTCTTATCTCGATTGGTCAAGCCATCCAGGTATTAACATCTGTGTTTACCCTGTGTTTTCTGTGGCGAAGGGATAACGAATGCAATTCGTAATCTCACATACCGCGTTTGAAACACAGCTGTAGGCGATTTGGATTCAGGCCGTCTTGCGTTGGTTCGCATACAAAGGTTTGAGTGTCGGTCGTTCAGAAAGCTTTGGCAAACTACTAAACGTAAACTTGCCACGAAATGACAAACAACCAAAAACTCTGGGGTTGACTGTCATATCCTCAAGGATATGCAACTAACTTTTTTCCCATTTGCTCTTTCCACATAAAGTGTGACAGTTATTTTGAAGGTTTTTTCTTCTAATAACGTGCTGTTTGGCTGTTTAGTCTAATTTCTGTAATCAATTTACGATCTTAATTTGTTTCTTGAAGAAACGTCTCATTCGGTTTTCTGTACATCCAAGGTATTCTTTGCATATTCCCTAGAAATACAATCCCACTGCCAAATGTTGTTTATCAGCATGTCTGCTTCTTGTCTGTCATAAAAACTGTCATCTTCCGCCAATATAGTACTTTGCGGTGTATGGCAGAGGGGTCTTTGAGCCTGAGGAATTAAGGCCGCCTGGCTAGTGCAGTCGCCGCGAACTGTGCAGGTTAAGATTTTCTTTTTGCCCCCGACAGAAACAAATCCCACACCTTACCGAGGGATCGAACCCGGGTCTCCCGAATGAGAGTCAGGCGTTCTAGCCACTCGGCCAGCCGCTCCTCCTTCTTGTCTGTGATTCACATTAAAAAACAACAATAACCGTGCAGTAGCAATCCTAACACTCCTTTTCTCGATACAACTGACATATATTTAATGGATTTTATGTTTTCTATTTATCAGAAGGTTACTTTTGCTATGACCGTTTGCTTGCTCTAATCCAGTGTTTCCCAACCTTTTTTGTACCGTGCCCCACTTAAGCCTTTCTAAAATTCATATTGCCCCCCTCCCCCGCCCCATGCCCCCCCCCCCCCCTCAACATATACATTATTTTTAATATTCAAAAATTGAAATGTTCACTAAAGAAACTTGAATGATAGGTTTTAGGAAGAAATCACTAGGTAATTATTGAGCAAACACAGTAAGTAAATTTTCAAAACATATAATGGAGAACTGAAATTCAAGTACAAAATAATTTTAATGAAAGATTTTTCTATATTATTTTAATTATTAGTAATTATTTATTATTTAAATTTAGTGAGATCCTTGCGCTTGATGCTTGCTGCAAAGCGATCTTATGTCAGGTTCCAATTTAGTTAACTTCAGTCTCAAGTCTCCCTGTTTTGTTATATTCAGCCGATTTCTTCCATTTTCGAATTGCCCCCCTTAACAGTCAAATTGCCCCCCTGTGGGGCGTGGGCCCCACGTTGGGAAACACTGCTCTAATCTCTGCAAGACAGCTTCTGTCAGAAGTTAAGATTGTTCCAAAACTAGTTGTACCGATTCACCTGTATAGAATGTTCCTGTACATTTGTGATATTTCTTTCTTCTTGGAGATGCACTTAACTGTTAATTTCTTACAATTTAACTCTAACCCCAGTTGATCACTATGTATAATAACACTAATTTTTAAGGCATCATCGAATCACAATGCAGAAATGGTGTACAGCGGTGCTTTTCCTGTTGCCTTCCAACGATTCGACTGTGGGTTAACTCCGCTAGCCTTTTGTGTGCAGTGAAAACTCCTGCTCGGTTGTCCGAATAAAGACACAAGATATGACTAACAAGCTCTGCAAATGTTGACTTCTTGTCCTTGAGTTTGGAACATACGAGGGCGAGTCAATAAGTAAGTCACACAGTTTTGTGGAATGGCAGGTAAATGTAGTTGGTGTTTTCTACAGGTATCAATAGGTGATAGCAACATCGAACTTTATATTCCCGTTTATATAAACGAAATGGCGACTGTAATTACGAGTGTACAACCAAAGCGCAATGTGATGTTGTGCGTTTTTTTTTTTTTTTTTTGTGGGCAAAAGGACTGCCCGCAAAGGACATTCATAAGGAAATGCTTAGTATTTATGCTGACAAATGTTTGTCCTGTAAAGCGGTGCTTCACGATGCAATTTGAAGAAAACGTCCAGGACTGCTGACTAGAGGAGTGTTGCTTCTTCATGACAATGCCAGACCACATACGGCTCGATTAACTCAGGAGAAAATTAACCAACTAAGGTGGGACGTTCTGGAACATCCACCTTACTAATAGCGATTTCCACCTTTTTGGTCCACTGAAAACCCGCTTTGGCGGGAGACATTTTGCGAATGACGCCGAAGTTGAATGTGAATTGAAAACGTGGTTTAGAAAACAGAGCACTCAGTTCTATGCAGCCAGTTTGGGAGGACTGATAAAACGATGGGATAAGTGCATCAATGTTGGTGGAAATTATGTTGAGAAATAAAGGGACAATGTATGTATAAAAAATAAACTCGTCTCAAGTTGTTATCATACTCAGTTATTTTTCTACAGCCATTTGTGACTTACTTATTGACTCCCTCTCGTAAATTACAAGTACCTCAGATGTCGAAGTGGGTTCACTTGATGTCGAGGGGCACTTGTAATAGGGAAAGGTAATCCGCACGCAAACATTAATCCTGGGCACTCCCAGTAGTGGCAACTACTAGCAGTAGTAGCACCTGTATGGACTACGCTTGTGCCCAAAGCGAGTGAACGAACAAGAAAAGAATGCAAAACAAAAATACAGATGCAGTCGAATGTTTCAACGAACAAGAAGCATGAAACTATAGAAAGATAGAATAATATAAAGATATAACCATATAAAATTACAACAATATAAAGGTAAAACAATAGGAAGATAGAACAATGGAAAGATAAAACAACAGAAAAATAAAACAACCGAAAGACAAAATAATAGGAAGATAAAACAACAGAAGGATTAAACAATAGAAAGATCAAAGAAAGGAATACCTATCTTGACATCAAAGAGCTAGTCAGATCTGTCAGGCAACCAAGGCAAGGGGCGATGTGCCTGTAGATACAGTTATCTGGGCTCATTCTCCAGCGTACAAGGGTATGCAGGATGATTTTTCCTGACCAGTACCCAGTCGCGTGAACATTAGTACCCAACAATTTTCTTGTAAGAAAATGCGACTTGGAAGGGAAATAGTCAACTCACGTCATATTTCGCGGCCTAGAATATGCGAGCCACTAACACTTCTAAGAGGCGTAGCGATAATTTGTAATTATCGGGGGTTCCATGTCCACCCAGCCTCAAATGAGTATAATGAAATGTTCCAGGAAGTAAAAACAGTTGGCATGAAATTGACAACATCGTCTATCGAGTGCTGATTGGTCTGTAAAAATATGGGGCTCGCACCATATACCATGAACATCGTAAGGTGTGGATAAGTGACCTTGACTCTTATCTCTTTACTGAATTAATTTTACAATGTCAGAGACACCAAATATCGCATAAATATGTATTCAATACTTTTGTCGAGAAATGAGCAGAAAGAAAAATGAAGTTAAATTAGGAAACAACGCAGTTCTAACACAGAACGCAGAACTGCTCGTTAAATAGAGTGAATGAATGAAGATACAAGACATCTCAGGTAGCGTGTATACAGCGTCCAGACGGCGCTTGGAACATAAAGTTCTAGGAATATTCTTAAAATAAACTATACGGGACGATAGGAACTTCAGAAGCTGCAGCGCTCCACAGGTCTGTTTTTGTGATTAAGCTACTAGGAGAGAGGCACCAATTCAAACCCTTCGTGTTGCAGATGCGTGGAGGGAAAGCTGACTCGCTGAACTTGCTGCTCACGGCATGGTTGCTACGCACTCAGTGAACACAGCAGAGACAGCAGCATTCTAGGGACTGGCTTTGAAGTGGACTGGCAGTGCGGGGATTCAACAAAGTGATAGTTTGTGGCGCACTGTATTGGTCGTATAAGTTTGACGTGTCCGTTAATAATCCTGGGCTCGTGTTGTAAGTAAAGGTTATGTCGGCTTGTGTTTAACTTCGTGTGACTCGTACATTATTGTTCTCGTGTTTTTCTTTCCATAGATCTATCTGTAGAGTAGCAAGTATGTTTTATATACGCCTGGAGTGATATTATGTTATAATAGCAGTGAAGTTTTAAATATACCACAACTGATATTCTGTTATTGATTTTGTTGAAATTGTACGGAAGGTCTTTAGTACAAAATAATTAAGTAGTCGAGATCTAACCTGGTAAGAAATAAATCAAAATGGATCGTGCTTGCAAGCTGTAATCAAGTTTATATTTATAGGTTTTTTCCCCTCTTTATTTCTGAATTTAAAGTATGTTTTTCCCACTACAGTACAACATATTTGCAGTTTTTGAACATGGTTTTGTTTGCGAGTCTGTTATATAATTTAGTGATTGCTGTCACTTTGGTACTGTATGTCTGTCTGTCTGTCTGTCTGTCTGTCTGTCTGTCTGTCTGTCTGTCTGTCTGTCTGTCTGCCTGTCTGTACCTACATGCCTTTTGCCCACCCCTCCCCTTTCCCTCCCTCTCTCTTTCCCTCCCTCTCTCAATATAGATAGAGAGAAGAGAGAGAGAGAGAGAGAGAGAGAGAGAGAGAGAGAGAGAGAGAGAGAGAGAGAGAGAGATCGCTGCAGTATTGCAGTGGCTAGGACGGTTGCCTTCCAGCCCCGTAGTCACATGTTCAAATCCTTCTCGAGGCAGAGATGTTTTATACACTGATCTGGACTCCCAGGGCAACCCAGCCTAAAATGGGCACCAGTAAATGGTCTGGGGTGTAAAGACGACCGCTATGATATTGACCACATCACCCACGATATGCTCTATTCGTCTATAGAAATATGGCTGTGCGTACCCAATACGCCTTGCCATAAATCTGATAGTAAATAACATTGCCATCAATCAGAGACTTCAGGATAATGGCATATTCATGTGATATTTCTTCAACTCGGGCCTCAACATTTGGGACTCCGCTGTGCCCAGTAATTGGCAATAGGCAGACCGCGAGGATCATACCCAGCACACAGGATGTCAATTCTACACACCCACACCCAATGTGTTTGACAATGCTAACTAATTGGCTTGACCGATGTGGAGTTTTCACTTTACACTTTAACACACGAGCACAAGGCTCAAGGTCAATCGCCACCCCTACCGCCATTACGTGTGCCAAACATTACAACCAATTCACCACTACTACCTCAAGTGGAGTATTGATGATTAACAATTACTTATAACTTCTGTTTGTGGGCTAATTTTCTTCCTTCACAAATGTTAAAACAGGGATAATAGGATGAAACTAAAGTTTTTTTCTCGTAATGACTTTGTGCAATATGTTTTAAGTAGAGTAACACTGTGGCAATACATTACTGATATTATACTACGGACCTCCATTTAACATACAGTAGCTATGATAAAAGAACGTGGCTTTGTCACAATATTTAACATGGATGTTTATTACCGAAAATTCTGGATGGCAAGATCCGGGGCAAGAGAAAAAGAGGACGCCCTGGGAAAATATAAATGACACAAGAACACCGGGACTTTGCGATACAAGCTCATCAGGACTTTGGGACACAAGCTCACCATGACTTTGGGACACAAGCTCACGCTGAATTAAAGGGAGTTACTGATAATGGAAGACAGTGGAGGGACATGATCGTGCAAGTTGTTTTCTTCTTATCTATCTCTGCTTATATCGAACCATTCTTTTGCATGGTAATGAATCTTGAAATGCGAACGAACTAGGAAGAACTTGAAAGCAGCCGAGATGTGGTGTCTGAGACGAGTGCTGCCAATACCTTGGATGGCCAGACATCGATTGCATGGAAGAAACTAATGAAAGTCGAATATTTTATATACACAAACACACACACACACACGCACGCACGCACACACACACACACACATCACATCACACACACATCACACACACATTGGCACTTTTCCGTCTTGACAGACGATAGTTTGAGATGGAGTTATTGCCTCTCCGTAGCACAAAGCCTGGGCTAAAATATAAAGACCATGTGTTACCCATGCAGCATGATCTCTCTCTCTCTCTCTCTCTCTCTCTCTCTCTCTCTCTCTCTCTCTCTCTCTCTCTCTCGGCCTGCGTAGTTCACTCCAGAGGAAAGGTAACACCTCTACATCTGGAACAAGACAAGCTGCAAAAGCTGCCGGATCAGCAAAGCAATGCTCTAGCTGTCCGCCTGTCGGAGCTTCGATCTTAGACCAGCTGCCAACCAAGGCTTAGGGCCTCGTCTCCCCTGCCATGACATTTTGTCTTTAGTTTTGCATTTCCTCGCACCAGGGTAAGGCTTGTACCCTCCCAGTTGCTCTCTTCCGCCTGAAGCCGTTGGCACAATGTGGGGTATTGAGTTTGGTAAGCGCCGCCCAACATTCGGCGCTGACAGAAAGCCGGTAGTACCGTCTACTGTCATACGGTAGCTCAGTCATATCTGACTAAGACCTGACACGCATATATATATATATATATATATATATATATATATATATATATATATATATATATATATATATATATATATATATATATATATAAACACACACACACACACATACATACATGCCAAAGACTGAAAATCGTGGCGTACATCATTACGCAAGGGTGTTGTCACTTGTGAAGCAAACAGGACTGCAAGAGCTGTGAAAAACAAAGGCTAAACAAAACAAAAACAAAAACAAAAAAAAAACCACTGAAAGGCCAAGCATTCTTTGCCCACATGGTCAAAGAACATTTCGAGCCAAAATAGGCCTTTCCAGCCATCTTAGAACTCACGGCGCCATACTTTCAAACCCACTGGATGAAATGTATTGCCATCATCAATCTTGATGGACAAACACCATATATATCATATGATGATTATTACGTAACAGTAATTTGCTAACACATTGTCTTGGCGGTTGTTTGAATATAATAATAGTATTTGTAGGTTTCATTTCCACAGCTTTGCACAACAAAGTTATTTTAAATATTCACTTTTAATTCGAGGAAACCCGTTACTTGAATATCGAACGTTGCCAAATACAGACCAGCAGACTACGCACATTTTTAATTTCTTCTTACATCTCGTCGTAAATGAATCTACCTCTTTAGGTATTTGTAGTTTCTTAACATAAATAAAATTTCCAGATATTTATTATGGGTATAATTTTGTCAAACCATAAATGAAATTGCCCAATTGTTTATATGTTTGTGATTTCTTATAATAAATGCAATTACGTAAAAGTTTATGCGACTTTTTAACAAAATATACATGAAATTGCCTAAACGTATATGTGTTTGTGCTCTCTTAATGTAAATGAAATTGCCCACCAATTTACGTGTTTGTAACTTTTAAGATAAATGAAGTTGCCTAACAGCTTAGGTTTGTGATATTTAAGATAAATGAAATTTCCTGTGTATATTTTTGTGATTTCTTAACATTTTCCTTTACAGTTGTTTTCTTTCAACTGGTATATTAGTCCAAGTATTAATTATGCTATTAGGCTAGACTATGTCAGTCTGTATGTACATCTATACACATGAGCGCATTGTCTTTCTCAGTCTCTCTCTCTCTCTCTCTCTCTCTCTCTCTCTCTCTCTCTCTCTCTCTCTCTCTCTCTCTCTCTCTCTCTCTCTCTCTCTCTCTCTGTGTGTCTTTCTGTTGTGTGACAGGTATTGATATTATTGATTGCTGTTCTAGCGTGTAAAATCCTCAGATTACAATATTAATTTGTAAACAAAGAATATCATAGACATACAGAAAAACTAAGGACCAAGTCCTAAAAGAAACAGATGAGAAGCGTACACTGATTAGAGACATTAGACGTAGACAGTCAAAAGTTATTGTACACGTTATGTGAAGAAATAAGTTGGAGAACTTTGAGAACTTGGTGACAGCTGTCAAGATTGAGGGGAAGAGAGCAGGGGGAAGGCAGAGAAGTAAATACCTGGATGGCTTGACAACGTGGCAGGGTCGAGACCAGAAAACACAGCTGATCTACGACTCTGGTGATAGCGTGAGATGGCGAAACAACCTCTGATGTCGGAGCGGGTTCATCTGATGGCGAGGGACACTCTTAATAGGGAAAGCTAATCCACACGCAAAATTCAGTCTATCACTACTGTAAATAGTGTGTATGAACTACGTTTGAGTTCAAAGCGAGCGAGCGCCAAAAAAAAAAAAAAAAAATGACCGCCCGCGCTTATCGGCATTTCACATGATGATGATAGTAACTATAGACGCTCACATCAAAATGTGACGGTGGAATTGATGATTAGGTCACGCGCATGCGTTAATACTGGTTATATGGGATGATGAGGCTGTGACCTCGAGAGCTTTGATAATGACATCCGTCTGGCAAACGAAGGCTCTCTCTCTCTCTCTCTCTCTCTCTCTCTCTCTCTCTCTGTGCCTCTCTCTCTGTGCCTCTCTCTTTCTGCCTGTCTCTCTTTCTGTTTCTCTATATCTGCTTATCTCTCTATCTCTCTATATCTGTCTATCTCTCTATATCTATGTCGCAGTCTCTCTCTCTCTGTTTGTCTACCTCTTTCTGTCTCTTTATGTGTCTCTCTCGCTCTCTATGTCTATCTAACTGACTATTTGTCCCTTTCTGTCTGTGTCTGTCACTCTTTATGTCTGTCTCTCTATCTCTGTCTATCTCTGTCTGTTTGTCTGTCCCCCTTCTCTCTCTCTCCCCCATCTCTCTCTC
Source organism: Cepaea hortensis (assembly GCA_963921405.1). Classification (NCBI taxonomy): domain Eukaryota; kingdom Metazoa; phylum Mollusca; class Gastropoda; order Stylommatophora; family Helicidae; genus Cepaea; species Cepaea hortensis. Next base: position 79,812,184 of record OY992878.1, read on the forward strand.
TCTCTCTCTCTCTCTCTCTCTCTCTCTCTCTCTCAATCTCTGATTGTATGCCAGTATATGACCACAACATGTTATTTTCTCCTTCACCCTACTGGAGAAGAGGGGTGTGACCGACTGGGTGGAGGTTTGCAGAAATGTGACAATAATTACAACGGCTGCAAGATTACTCTCATCTCTTTCATGTGCGCGTTATGTGCTTGTCCTAGTTTCATGTGTCTGTTCCATCGCCATTTGTTTTTCACTGCGGCATTTATATGTCATGACTTCATTTGTTTGTCCCAGCTAAATTTTTACCCCCAGTTCCATTTCGTTTTCTCTGCATTTATTTGTCCAATTTCCATCTGTGTGTTGTGTGTTGCAGCTTCATTTGCTTGTCCCAACTTCGTTTATTTATCCCTGCTTCACTTATTTGTCGCTACTTCATTTGTATGTTTAGCTTTATTTGCGTGTCCTACCTTAATTTGTTTGTTCAGATTCACGTGTTTGTTCAACTGCACGTGTTTGTTCAACTTCATGTGTTTCTCCCAGCTTTATTTAAACAGGATTTACAAGGCAAGAGTGCCGATTTCTTTACACCGGGTTTTACCCCATATAGCTCGGCCTTTTTTCTTGTGGCGGCCTGCCGACAGCGCCGCACAAAGCACGAACTCCGTAGCTCCAGTGACGATCCTGGCGATTGGCAATAGGCAGTAATAGTACCAGTATGGAGAAAGGCGGTATGAGAGAGTGCGAAACACACAGGGGTGTATTACTCCTTAGTCACATAGGGATAATGTAAGCAAAACCGTTGGAGCAAACAGAGAGACTCGTAGGGGAACAACAATTAAGCAAAGTACAATTTCGTTTCAGGAAAGATAAAAGTTGCACTGATAAACTTTTCACACTAAGACACACATGAAAAAAAAAACACACACACACACCAAATACAGTGACCAGCAGAATGTGTTTGTTGTCAGGAAAGGGCTTTCCATAGAGTAGATAGATACAAATTATAGACCATCCTTGAAGACTGCAGGATACAAGGACAATTACTAGAAAACATCATAGCCAAAGTGCCGTGACAACAGAAGGTAAGTCAGAACTCAGATATGTTACTAGTCAATACAGGTGTGAGACAGGGATGTGTGCTCTCCCCTTGCTATGTTATACCTACATAGAATGTCCAAAGAAGCATGCCTTGACAGAACAGATTCTAACAATTTTGATCTCCTTACTTTAGTTGAAACAATAGATCCACCCGCAATAAATGAGCTTTTGTTTGCACTTGATGAGCGCCTGTTTTACCGCGACCAGGGCAGACAGCAAAATCATATTAATAAGCTGAGCTCAACATACAGCAGCAGATTTAACATGAATATAAATAAAAGATAATGCAGGTTAGCAGATCTCCCTGCTCCATTAATACACTGTTAAATAGTAAACCTCTGAAACAAGTTAAAGAATTTAAATATCTAGGAAGTATGATCACAGAAGAAGGCAAATTAGACAGAGACATCGAAATCAAATGTCAAATACCAAGTGCGCATATATATATATATATATACATTGTCAACAACTCAACTGACAGGCATCATCGGGTACTTCTGGCACACCATACAAGACAACTTGCAAGTCGTGTGCGAGGAAAATAAATGGTACATTTTATTGCCGTTGGCTCGCTACAATCAGTGAACAGTCGCTATTGAAACAAATAACATAAAGCCACAGTATTATCTATCACGAGCTGCTAACCCCTATGCTAACTTTCTACACAACTAAACACAAGAAACCCCATCGCTACTCTAACGAAGTGCACACTACAAGTCCTGTCCTCCCGTCTGACAATCTTTCATTCCGTGGTCACACACCACGCAGATTGACCTTCACCTTGATGCGTGTTGCCTCACATGGCACGCTGATGGCAGACGTGGTACGTTGAGTGTATACTCAACTTCTCTGTGGCTACCACGAGGCGTAATGTTATCGTGATTAGAGTGTTAACTCTCTGAACACCGCCTGCGTGTCTCATGAGGGAATGCTTTACCGTCTCACATTACCTCATCTTCCCTGCCCTTGCCTCGGGCACCGTATCACCTCCTGGTCTCTTCAAGATTGACTGCTCTTACTGGCGGAGGGGATGCGGTCGAGTCTTTGACACACACCCGCCCCTCCTGTGTTGCGTCATCAACTTTCACTCATTGGTTGTGACGCAAGAGGTTTCTAAAAAAATTTAATGTCTAATATTTTTGTCAAAGACTCTAGACAACCTGGCTTTGGGCACTCTAATAGACTTCTACTGACTGTTGTCACAGTGTAGCAAAACTTTACTTGGCTACTGGCAATCGCCACAAACTTGACTGGTTGGCGTGAGCCCTTTCTCACATGCTATATTATATTTATTAGAGGTATGTCTGAACCGGACCGTTGTCTTATAAGACCTGCCCTCACATAGTAAATTAACTTACTACCCATACAAAGTTGACTTTCTTAGGGTCAACACATGAATTGCTTCATGTCCCCCATATAATATTTAACAACCATTATACAAGAGTGTGTGCGACAGGCTTTACCTACATCGCTTCCGCGTGTAAAGTATTATTTCACTGTTAAGTTAGTTTTTCGTTGTCTATTATGTCCCCTGACCTGAAGTTATCTCCATTTGATCTAGAAAAAGTGTATGTAATTTATCTGTTTGTTTTTCTGGTTGTTTGCGTGTTTGGATGTAATCAATCTACTAATCCACCTTCTAATCTATGTTTCTAACTCCTATGTGTATGTATGTTAGTTTTTTTAAGTGTCATAATTTGGTTAAATGCGGCCACAAACAGGTGTATAACACTAATTCGTGACTACATTCCCTTGTTATGAAACCCAAAATACTGTAATCTACGTTCTAAACTATATTACAGACAACACATTCACACTAGCACATTTTTCCTAACGAAAACCAACATTAACACAGAGAAATACTAAAATTTGCGCCAGGCAGCAGAAGAATTCGCTGACTGATTTCACTCTCTCCCGTCTATTTTACATTCGCTCTCACTTCCACACTTCTGTCACACTCCTTTCACCCTTAATTCTGTCACACATCTTTTATCCTTCCACACTAATCCTTCCGATTATTTAAAAACCTTGGAGTGACACTGTACAGGTTTGGCTCAGTTTGAGATAGTTGAGCCCAATGACTGTGCGAAAATCGCTGCACGAGTCATGTATTTACAATATATTTACATGGACGAGAAAGGGTTTATGGTTTGTCCCCTTGGTCTCATCATCCACTATATTACACTAACATAAAACTCTACATTCTAACATACCATTCTAATTCTATAACTAAGTATTTAATGTGTTACCTAAATTTATTAAATTTGTTATGTTAATTATATGATATGCTTATATTACTTCTTATTTTTCTCTAATCTAAGGGATGTAATCTAACTATTTAAATGTGATTGTTGTGATGTGAGTTATGTACCTTAATTAAATGGGTGATGTGAACACAATTTATGTATTTTTCTAAATACTATGCTAAATAATGTTTTTAAATGCACAAAGGAATTATATGAGTGATATTCTTAATCTAAATGGTGTAAATGATGTATGTTACCTTATCTACTCTTTTTAATCTATTATGATGTCAAATGATGATACTAATAAATGGTAATATATTGAAAAGATGGTATGGTTTCATTAAGATGGAATAAACTAAACTAAAATGAAACTAAGTGAAATATAACAATCTAAATGGTACTATTCATATCATAAATTTAATTTAACTTGTAATAAACTATTCTTATGTCTAAACTAATATTCTAATTTAATTTTAAGCTAAGTAAATGGGTTAATTACTGTACTACTGCACTATTAAAATAAATGAGAACTATTATATTTCTTAACCTACCTCTACTTTATCACTATCTTACAATATTATATTACATATCACAATAAGTTTATATACATAGTATTTGGTTTCCACAGGTTAGTAGTTGCCTTCATGTATGTACAATGGTTGTATAGGCATAATATATCTACACACTTTGCCTGGGTATCTGAAATACATTGCACAGTCATACTAGTGTTCTATTGGTAGTGCACGTGTAGAGTTCGCTGGTGTCGTAGCTCAGTCTTTTCGTGTCTGTAATTAAGCACTGTTCTGACACTGTTTTCTGCGTTTCATATATATGATACACCGGAATGGAGCTTAGTTGGAAATGAGCTGTCCTAGTTCACACGGTGATCTCTACGTTTTGCAGCACAGTTCTTCACTTGATGTCTACGGACACATGATAGTTCACTGTTCTTGGTACATGATTAAGTACATAATGTCGATGTATATGTAACCTATTTTACATAGAATAATATAATATATTCATGTACTAACTATCACTCTACATTTATATGTGGGATTTCAGGTATTTCTACCCCAGATAGTAAAATTAGTGACCACCTGTATATCCGGTCATTTCGATGCATACCACTCTGTATGACCGTGATCGGGGAGTTGTCGGTCTGGACAATGCAGTGAACATCCGTCAGAATTAGATGGAGCTTTCTCACCGTATAGATGACGCTTAGGGTTGCAACTGTGATATGGAATCTCTGGACTCAGCAGGTGTGATCTTACGGCTCACGTAGCAAATCGGGTGGAAGATGCTCTCAAAAATTTGGCCTAGTACTGATGGCATCTGTCCTAGAATAATAAACGAGCCTAGGATTAGGCAAGCGGAGGATTGGAATATTACAAAAAAGGATTTTCATTTTTGACAATGCAGAAATTAATAATGCATCTTTGACATTTCATTTTTTACAGATGCTTTTAAAACATTGGAATATAGAATTATAATTTCTGAGTAATTTACTAATCCCAAAAGGCTTCTGATCTTCTTCTTTCTAGTAGACATGGTCAGATTCATAATTTTAGTACTAATTTTCTGGTCAGTCTTTAGTTGATCTTGAGGAATGACATGACCCAAAATGAATTTCTTTTAGGCCTAATTCGACTTTGCTCGGTTTGACAGTGAGACCGAAGAGTCGCACCCTATGAAAGACATAACTTAGTTTCAGTAAGTGTGTTGTCCAGTCATCAGTCTTCTGATATATTTATGCATATTCTGTAAGTTCACTAAATGTATGCACATTGTCGGATCTGCCAGTCTCACTAACTGGTGTAGTTGCGTTGTGTATGTCTGTCGTCTGATCACTAGATGTTGTGCACTGTGTTCGTCTGTCTCTACTTCTGTCTCTTGTCGTGAAAAGTAAAGTTTACGCATGTTGACATGGAATATCTCTAAATGTCTGTTTATCGATATTTCATAGTCAACATGTACCATGGTTATGTATCACCTTGAATGGTCCTTGCCATTTCGTTTGTATGGAAGAAGCCTAAATCTGTCTTGATCACGTTCAAGATCATTTGTTTTCGCACCTTTGTTTGTGTGTTTGTGGTAGACATGACCCTTCCTCTATCAGATGGCTTGGGAGCCAGTGTAGAAGGTTGTACTCCAGCTGTAGGATATCTACCCTTAAACTTTTGTACTAATTGTTGACAGACATTACAAGCAAATACATTATGAAAAAATAATCTTATATTATTGAAAACACGTGGGCTGGCATTGTTGTATTGAAGATGACCGGCAACCGGTGTTTTATGTGCATTCTTTAGTACAGTTAACCGGTGTTGTTCATGTAACACCTGTTCCTGGTTACCAGTAGTATAACATCTAGTTGAAATGCCATTATTACATCTAAAAACCCATGAAGCATTTTTTGTCACTTTGGCTTTATCTTTTAGTAATTTTAAGTATGGAGACCTACTAGGATCAGCTTTCTGCTGTTCTATTGATTTCAGTCTGCTGGTGTCATCTGTGCCAGTTGGAGACAGCAACAGTAGTCTCTCATCTTGTCGTTTGTCTTGATGTTTCACACTGTCTGCTCTTGTTGTTGCATTAGCTGCATTCAATTTCTCCCATGCAACTATTTCATCACTAGTACATTGTTTCAGTTGGGGTAAGCACCCCAAAATTAAATCAGTACAAGGGTTGTCAAGTATTGCACAAGTAAAGGTACCGGAAAGAAAAGGAGAATCAATACGGGCTTTTGCCAAAGGGTAAATTTCAACGTTACCCGAAAAGGTTCGGCATTTGACACTGTCACCTGTGTAATCACCCGGACTCACTAGATCTTTCCGAAGACCAATAAGAGTGCTGCCGCTGTCCAGCAAACATTGGCATGGTACGTCATTGACCATTGCATTGTGGAACACTAAACTGCCTCTGGAGGCTAATGCTGCATTTACATTCTCAGATGAGAATGGTACTGTATGTCCACATTCTAGTTTTCCGTCTGCATGGAATTGGTGACATCGTTCACAGCTGTCAAAGCTTAACATATCGTTTGCACCGCACACATCTTCTGCTTGGTTAGTAGGTAAGTCACTTTCAACCTCACACTCATTCTCACTACCACTATCTGAAGAGGTGTCAATCAAAATAGCATTGTTAGCTTTTAAACGTTGGCGGCCAAGGCACTTATTAGAATAATGGCCAAAGCTGGAACAAAAAAAACATTTGATTGCACGCCTGTATGCAGATCTTTTGCTTTGCTGCTTCTTGATAACATTTTCAAGATGCGCCGGATAATTCGGCGATTTGTCGCACATCGAATAAGTGTCGTGCATAAGTTGACAATACATGCATTTGGAAACTTTCCTGTCTTTCTTGTCATACTTCTGAAAAGGTTTTCTGTTACTCTGATAGTTTTTTGGTTGGTCTTTCACAAAGGAAACTATCTCAGAGTCATTTGAAGTTTTAAAAATATCTCTGTTGGAAGAAAAATATGCTGAACCTTTTTTCTCAAATTGCTGGATGTTCTCAATGTCTGCCTGCTGTAAAAATTTAGCAAAAGGAGAAGGTATGGTGGATATTACCTTATCCATAGCTATTAAGTTTTTTAATCTATCAAAGTCTTTTCCTATGTTAGCTGCTTTAAGCCACCTGTCTAGTACACTCTGTACATTTGAAACATAATCAATAAAGGTTTCCCTAGGTTTAGGTTTTAGATTTGAGAATTGAACCTGATACCCAGGGGCATCAAGTAAAAAGTGCTGCATAATCCTGTCATGGATGTATTGATAGCTAGATCTAAGGTCAAGTGGTATTGATTATATTACTTTAAGGGGCTCACCACTCAGATTCTTCATATAAATAGGAGCCCACATCTCTAAAGGAACTTGGTGATATTTAAATTGATACTCTACATTCTCTGTCCAGGCAGATATGGAGTCCTCTTTACAATATGGTTTGATAATATTTTTGTATTTGTTGAACTTATTTTCCTCTTGTTGACTTCTTAGTTTAGTGGCAGAGATCTCTGCGTGTGAGTCTACATCCATGCTTTTCATCTTTAATTGTGTCTCTGATTCTACTTGAATTTGTTTTTCTTTGACTCTTGCCATTTCATCTATCTCTTTTTGCTTTAGATCTAATTCCTTTTGTTTTAATTCTTTCTCTTGATCTAATTGTTTTTGTTTCATCTCCTTATCATATTGTAATTGTTGTTGTTTTGTTTCTATTTCTTTTTGTTTATTTATCTCAGCTAGTTGAGCAATCTCTTTATCATGTTCCAACTGCTTTTGTTTTGTTTCTATTTCTTTTTGTTTATTTATCTCAGCTAGTTGTATTTGGTATGAAAAATGAATCCAGAAAATTTTTTAAAGAACTGAAGTCAATGAAACGAGGGCACCAACAAAACACATATGGTTTAAAAGACAAAAATGGGAATATGATAAATACCAATTAGGAAATGTGCAACACATGGAAAGAATATTTTATTGAATTACTAAATTGTGAAGCTCCAAGTAACATTTTCTCACAGGAAGAGGTTCTAACATGCGAACCACAAATTGAAGAACCTACATTTGAAGAAATCCTATATGTAATCACACGACTTAAAAACAATAAGGCAACTGGGACTGATGGAATTGCTGCTGAATTTATAAAGGCAGGTGGCCATGCATTACATCTAAAGCTATACGAACTAATAATAAAAATCTGGAGGACAGAAGAATTACCCCATGACTGGAAAGAGTCATTATTGATACCTATCTTTAAGAAAGGAGACAAGTTCCAATGTGAAAATTATAGAGGAATATCACTACTGTCCACAAGCTATAAGATACTATCCGCAGTATTACTAAATAGATTAAAACCATATTCAGAAGACATATTAGGTGACTACCAGGCGGGTTTTAGACAAAACAGATCAACAATAGATCAGATATTTATCTTACGACAAATAGCCGAGAAACATTGGGAATATAAAAGAGATCTCCATAACATTTTTGTGGATTTTAAAAAGGCTTATGATAGTGTCCATAGGAATAGTCTATGGAATGCTATGCAGGAATTTGGAATACCAAGGAAGTTAATCAACATGACCAGACTATGCATGGAAGATACTTATAATATAGTAACATATAAAGGCAGGAAATCAGACCCCTTCCAAATAACATCTGGCTTGAAACAGGGTGATGCACTATCGCCGCTACTCTTCAATCTGGCTCTAGAGAAAGTTGTAAGGAAGGTAAAGGAGGAATGTGATATTGGAGGAACATCCAAGCTGCTTGGTTATGCAGATGATATAGATATTATAGGGCAAAGTGAACAAAAGACATTGGAAATATTGACTCACTTAAAGGAAAAAGCCCAACAGATGGGGCTGGTTATCAACCAAGATAAGACAGAATATATGGTAATTTCAAGAGACGGAATGGCTAGAAACTCTGGCCACATACAAATAGATAATATGACCATTAAAAGAACGGAAACATACAAATACCTGGGTACGATCTTCAACTGCTCCAACATCATAAGGGAAGAAATACAAACTAGAATCAACTCTGGAAATAAGATATACTATGCACTACAACATCTACTAAAATCAAAGGCGCTATCTCGTAACACCAAAATCACAATATACAAAACACTGATCAGACCAGTTGTGCTGTATGGCTCTGAAACCTGGAGTACAACGAAAGGAGACGAAGCCTTGTTACAAACCTTTGAGAACAAAATTTTAAGACGCATCTTTGGACCCATTAGGGATACACAAAGTGGAGAGTGGAAAAGAAGAAGTAACAAAGACATTTATGATCTGTTTAAGTCCCCGCTAATCACTGGTATCATGAAGGCTAATAGACTACAATGGCTGGGGCATATAGAAAGAATGGAAGATAATAGGGAAACAAAACTCGCTTACACTCAGGAAATAAATGACCGTAGACCCCGAGGTAGACCAAGAAGGCGGTGGAGAGATAATACATGTACAGACCTACAAGCACTTGGAATCAACGACTGGCAAGAGAAGGTCCACCAGAGAGACGAATGGAGACGGATTGTATTTGCAGCAAAGAACCTCAATGGCTCGGAACGCTGAAGAGAAGAAGAAGAAGTTGTATTTGGTGTTGTCTTTCCCGTGCGCGTTCATCTCTCTCAGCATCTTTTGCTTCTTTAAATTTCCTATCAGCATATTCTTCTAGTTCCTTACCTGTGTATTGTAAATCTTTACCTGCTTTTATAAAATCAGCTAAAGTAGCCATGCTGTTTAGTAATTTAACTCGCGTTGACCTATACTGATTTGTTTGATTACCTATTTATCTATGATGTTATTTATTTGTTCCTCATTAAGGAATATTAATTTTATTTACAGTTTATATGCTGAACACAATTTCTATGTTGGCAAATCAGAGCACAAAAAATTATGCTAGTGTATCACAAGCTGAAAAAGAGATGCACTATTAATCACATTGCATGCCAAAAATATAGTTATACTCAACTTAATGTTCCCGAGAATCAGGGAACGGAACTCCGTTGACACAGGTCACCTTGTTTGGTACTTTGGGGTGGAGACACGTTTCGTACGTAGGACACTATATTTGGCACACCGGCGTATGTACTCAGCTGTTGTTTGCCCTCTGATATGCAGGGCAGCAGTAAACACGCCTACTGCACGATATGATTTACCCGATAACTAAGGACAATGACTTAGACAATGACAGACTCACGAACAACTAGAACATGTATTAATTAAATTTAATGTCACTGTCCTGTCTTTGTTCTAAACAGTAATTGCCTTTCGTTACTAACCTAGTTAATTTCTGTAAGCGTTGTGCAGCCAAGTCTCGTATGCTTGGCCGAAAATAGTTCCATCGTGACGATAAACAGAGAAAATAGAACCAAAAATATGAATAAATGCTTTTAAATAAATATAACTAACATAATAATGTTTAAATAAATAAATATATTCATTTAGTAATTTAAATAAACAAATAATAAATAATATAAAGCACAGATTCAGGCGAGCCGCCGCTAAGCGATCTTGTAAACAATTGACTGCTTTATGCTAATGACGCCGAACAACTGTTTGTCAATCATTCTACGTCACAGGCGCAGCGCTATTTTTAGTTTTCAAAAATCGATATTGTCGGCTGACAGTGTATCGCTCCGCTTTGAATCATGTTTGGTGCTTATTCAAGAATAAATTGGTAAATATCTAAATCAATATAAGAAAATAAGAATATTAATACTTACAGCTTTGAAGAATACATGATTTCATTAAATAAACATTTTATAAGCACATTTATACACTATTTCGTCACGATAGGCACCTTTCTAGCCTGCAAATTGCACTTGTCTGCACAAATTACCGTTACTACAAAAATTAAACCTAGTCTGGAGCCCGTGGATGAGTGGATTAGCTTGAACTTTTCGTTCAAGCTTCACTTCTTGACACCACAATTACCCTGGCCTGTCAACAACTCAACTGACAGGCATCATCGGGTACTTCTGGCACACCATACAAGACAACTTGCAAGTCGTGTGCGAGGAAAATAAATGGTACATTTTATTGCCGTTGGCTCGCTACAATCAGTGAACAGTCGCTATTGAAACAAATAACATAAAGCCACAGTATTATCTATCACGAGCTGCTAACCCCTATGCTAACTTTCTACACAACTAAACACAAGAAACCCCATCGCTACTCTAACGAAGTGCACACTACAAGTCCTGTCCTCCCGTCTGACAATCTTTCATTCCGTGGTCACACACCACGCAGATTGACCTTCACCTTGATGCGTGTTGCCTCACATGGCACGCTGATGGCAGACGTGGTACGTTGAGTGTATACTCAACTTCTCTGTGGCTACCACGAGGCGTAATGTTATCGTGATTAGAGTGTTAACTCTCTGAACACCGCCTGCGTGTCTCATGAGGGAATGCTTTACTGTCTCACGTTACCTCATCTTCCCTGCCCTTGCCTCGGGCACCGTATCACCTCCTGGTCTCTTCAAGATTGACTGCTCTTCCTGGCGGAGGGGATGCGGTCGAGTCTTTGACTATGTATATACATACATAAACTATCATCCTTACTGAAACATCCAAATGTGTTCGCAAAACGGGAAATAATAAATAGCATATTCACACCAACCATATGCTATCAGTGTCAGACTTGGACATTATCTTAATCACACTTGCGCAAAATCAACACCTGTGAGATGAGATGCTCGAGAAAGGCTGCCAACTTAACTATCCGAAACGGAGTAATAAATGATGTTATCAAACAGACAGTGGGATCAACACCTTGTGCCACATATATTGAAAAAGAGAAGATCAAATGGTTCGTCCATCTCTTTAGAATGCAACACCATCCACTACCAAAACTGGTGCTACATCAAAGAACATCTGCTACGAGAGCAAAGAGAACGCGCGAAAATTAAATGGATTGGCAACATAAAAGACATTTTATAATCACACTGAATGACACTATCCAGTGCTATCCATCGGACGCTGGAACGTCAACTATTCCACCCTACGAAGCCTGACGGCAAAAGTGGAAAATGATGATGACGATAGTTGTCCAAGCTTCGTTTGTGTGTTCCAGCACCATTTCTGTTTGTACCAGCTTCATTTGTTTGTCCCATATTCATTTTTTTTTCAGCTTCAGTTGTTAGGTCTAGATTCATTAGTTTGTCCCAGTTTCATGTTACTTCACTAGTGCAGTCGTCGCTGTTAAATTGTCATGCCTGGCATACACAGTTGACACTGCTAACATTTGCAAGCCTAGTTAGGCCTGACATGTGGTTGATTGCAACACTCACTTCTGCTACAACACATGTCATACACACGCTTCAGTGTGCTAGGGAGGGTTGTGTGCAATTATTTCATTATGCTAGGCATGTTTTGACACGTGTTATATATGCTACATTTTGTATAAGTAGTGCGCATTTTACCCGTCATGCGTCCATGTTTTTGTTTTGTTTTATTTTTGTCAGTAATAATTTGGGAATTGTCATTTAAAAAGCAATCTAATATGTCGCCAATGTGCTACCGGAGCCCGTAAATGAAACAAAGAAGAGCAACTGTAACCTACCAATCATGTCGTAAGAGGCGACCAAGGGGGTTGGTGTGGGATTGTGGCTACCTCATCTTGTAGAAAACCTTCAGCTACAAAATCAAGCCAGTGATCTATAAACAGGTTTGACATTAGGGCCTATGCTCATTGGGAGATGAGACGTAGACCCAGGAGGAGGAAGAATCCATTAGGCATCCTCACATTAACGGTGCTTGTGGTTTAAGGGTTAACGGCCCGCTTCCAAATCGCCCGTAGCTGTGTTTCGAACGAGGTACGGGGGTTTACCAACTGCGTACGTAACCCTTTCGCCACTGACCTGGTAGTAAATCACAAACAGCCAATAAATGCTGTCCTGTAAAAGAACGTGCAACTAACTTATTTTAACGTATAGGCAATGTTTTGTGGTCCATAGGCAGCGTCACGGGTAACTGGGTGTTGAAGAGTTCCATCTTGAGCCAAATGTGTCGCCACGGCTGCCGTATGTCCTTGATGATTGGTTCATCGGTCGGTCGGTTGGTTGTGAATTGCATGAAAGACCGGGTTTAAAATCTTTAAGTCCATTGCAATGGCGTTCAGATGGTCAAAGTCCTGGCAAAGGTTTGAATTTATCGGAGTGAGGATCACGTGGAGATTGTTCCCCTGACAACTGCAATGTGCGATCTCTAGGCGAACTGAGTTGCAGAACTCTTTAAGCTCAGAAACCCGTTCTGAAACTACACACTAGTACACACCCGTTGAAAGGCATATTAGGATGCAACCAGGTCACGATTCAGCACGGCACAGACTGGCTGGGGTTAGGCCTGGGCTGGTCATGTTTCATCCCAAGGCTTTCCGTATTCGTTGCCAACTTCTAGGGCAATGCCCAAGAGAAGTTTAGTTTAATTTAGTCGACGGATCAACATCACGGCACACGGGTGTAACCCATAAGTGCTCCGTTCTACTCCTAACTCAATCCTGAGTCCGAAGAATCTCAGTTCAGTGCACGAACTCCGTAGCACCGGCGAGGATCCTGAAATACTTTGGGTAGATTTTTAACTCGAAATTTTGCCCGGGCAGCGCCGTTAGGCTACTCTGTTTCGATTTCCAAGTGCCAATGGAATTTTTACGTGCGCAACAATACACACGAGAGTCCGACTCAGTACCCAGAGACCATGGGAAATTTTGGTACTAGAAATCCACGTGAAAAAAATCCCGGCCCTCGCCGGGGCTTGAACCCGGGACCTCCAACACTCGGGGCGGACACCATACCTCGAGACCACTCAGCCCCCCCCCCCCCCCCCAATGACCAGGGGGGAATGCCTATTATTTGTCTTCCTCTAATCTCTTTAACTAGAACCTTTTCAGATGTGGACAGTGCGGTCAATTTCACCCCATTCTCACAAAATGTCCGAACCATAATACTTCTTTACTCTTTACCAAATTCAGTGCAGAGAAAGGTATCTGTCATTTTTATCTTGTAATTTCTAATGAGAGCTGTGGTTTGTCTGTTTCATTCCCCACGTGACGCGGATTTCCCAAGCCGCAAGTAGCATGCACCTGTTGTGGGTATGCTATGTTTATTTAGGACCACACATTTTGTAGATTGAGTGCACGGAAAACTAGGAGGCCAGACATTTCCTCCATAGCTAACGTTGAGATCTGTCATTGAACTCTCGTCCTACTGCGCTCTTCCATTGTCAGCGGAACGTCCTTTCCTTTACACCAACGCACCCGCGTTTCTGACCTTATGGTGTAAATAATTCAGTATGTTCCATACTAGTAGCCGAGTGTTTCTAGAAATATGGTCTCTATCACTAGCCGCTTGAATTCTGTACGATACGTGAATGCTTGATTGATCGTGACCGTTGGTAAATTACAGCACCTTTTCACATGTTCTTTCTGTTTCTATGTCTGGTTAATCAACTTCCGTGCAAATATTCCCCAGAGACTTGAACTCCGGATCGTTTCGTACTTTCACATTGAGCTCTGGTACGTTAAGTGGGCTTGGTGATTAAGGATTAGTCAGGACTGTCTGTCATCTTCGCACTCCGGACAGTCCATAGATGATCCGATCTCCACCTTAAAATCCCCGCCAAATTCCGTGTAAAACAGGGCGGCCTTTAGTCGTGTCTATGGTCGCCAGCCATGAGTCTCGGACAGTTTGTCCTTTTCGCTTGTCGGGAAGGTTTGTTTCCCCAGTGCGTGCTCTAGAAGCACTGGGCTTGATGGTTGTGTATCTTAACAGTTTCGTTCCTCAAGATCGGTTTGTCGCGAGTTATATTTAAATTCCTTTATGTGGTTTCGAAATGTATCTGTTTCGTCATGGAAGGGGGAGTGGCTAAGTGGTTACGTCGTCCGTGCCTGTCTCGTGCATGTTTGGTTGGATTCCAGGAGTGGACTGTATGCATTTTTTTTAAATAAGAGATGTTTGGTGTACACACCTTCCGACCCTAGAGTAGTGGATCGGACGTATGCCTTCTCGGACAAGCCAGATAATTCTGAAGACCCGAGCTCACGATTCGGACCTTTATAATCGGTGGACAGAGAGACACCCAAGAGATCAATACGAATCGGCCGCAGACCAGGGTATATTTCAACATGAGAAAACCCATCCACAAAAGAATGTTTACATTATTTTGATTCTGGTACTCACACGTTTCATTCACAATGTCGATGCTGCGGAGTCCGTGCATTGTGTTGAAACTCTCCCTGTTTGATTCATGGGGGACTACTCCATCACCTTTAGTGATAGTCATGGAAGTTATTTTTTACCAAAACACCAATAAATAAATAAATAAAAACATCAAATTTCGTCGTCGTAAACTAGACGTTGCATCAGGAAAGAGTAACTCATCCAGGGAGGTTTGTTGATTTGTGATTATGGTTTTGTAATTCCACACCCACCACCATCTTGTCCATGCCGAGCGACGCAGACGATCGTATACCTTCAAAAACATTTGCCTTCTGTGTTCCTGATAGTTTCGGCTATAATTGCTCTTTCGTGTGGCTCTCTCAACCTATTCCGCATTTCGCCTTTTGTCATCCAGCACTACGCCTTCCGACACCCAGCACTACGCCTTCTGTCCTCCAGTATTTCGCCTCCCATCTCCCAGTATTTCACCTTCTGTCATCCAGCATTTCAATTTCTGTCATCCAGCAATTCACCTTCTGTAATCCAGCAATTCACCTTCTGTAATCCAGTCCTCTGTCATCCAGTATTTCACCTTCTGTCACCCAACATTTCGTCTTCTGCCACCCATCATTTCACCTTCTGTCATCCAGAATTTTACCTTCTGTCACCCAGTATTTCACCTTCTGTCACCTAACATTTCACCTTCTGTCACCCAACATTTCACCTTCTGTCACCCAGTATTTCACCTTCTGTCACCTAACATTTCACCTTCTGTCACCCAACATTTCACCTTCTGTCACCCAGTATTTCACCTTCTGTCACCTAACATTTCACCTTCTGTCACCCAACATTTCACCTTCTGTCACCCAGTATTTCACCTTCTGTCACCTAACATTTCACCTTCTGTCACCCAACATTTCACCTTCTGTCGCCCAGTATTTCACCTTCTGTCACCTAACATTTCACCTTCTGTCACCCAACATTTCACCTTCTGTCACCCAGTATTTCACCTTCTGTCACCTAACATTTCACCTTCTGTCACCCAACATTTCACCTTCTGTCACCCAGTATTTCACCTTCTGTCACCCAGTATTTCACCTTCTGTCACCCAGTATTTCACCTTCTGTCACCTAACATTTCACCTTCTGTCACCCAACATTTCACCTTCTGTCACCCAGTATTTCACCTTCTGTCACCCAGTATTTCACCTTCTGTCACCCAGTATTTCACCTTCTGTCACCCAGTATTTCACCTTCTGTCACCCAGTATTTCACCTTCTGTCATCCAGTATTTCACCTTCTGTCATCAAGCATTTCGCCTTCTGTCACCCAACATTTCACCTTCTGTCACCCAGTATTTCACCTACTGTCACCCCGCATTTCTTTCTCTTTTCACCTCTGGTTCTGACACCCTCAATCTTCCCGCTTGTAATCCAATATACGACGTGTCAAGCCATGATGGTAATATGGGCGTACACTGTGCTTACCGTCGGGGCTTAACATCAAGTTGAGGAACGATGTTGTTCTCCCTCCCGCACACAGCGCAGGGCTCGAGTGATCCTCGTCACATGAGGGACCAGGCGTTAGAAATCCGTGCATATCAGTACGATTCGGACGAGAGTTGGTAGCTCCACCTCTTGATACTCTGCCTGCCTGCCTGCCTGTCTGCCTGCCTGCCTGTCTGTCTGTCTGTCTGTCTGCCTGCCTGTCTGTCTGCCTGCCTGCCTGCCTGTCTGCCTGCCTGTCTGCCTGCCTGTCTGTCTGTCTGTCTGCCTGTCTGTCTGTCTGTCTGACTGACTGCCTGCCTGCCTACCTGCCTGCCTGCCTGTATGTATGCCTGTCTGTCTGTCTGTCTGTCTGTCTGTCTGTCTGTCTGTCTGTCTGTCTGTCTATCCGTCCGTCCGTCTGTCTGTGTGCGGGTGGGCGGGTGGTCAGATGACAATTGGGTGTTACCGCATCAGACCGCGTTCCTGCCATTATTTGGGTAACGTCACAACCATTACACGGAGGCGTTCGTCACAAGAGGAAAGGGTTGGCCATTAATATCTCCATACATTCAGTGCTAGAACATGTAAATGGTCCTTACACACCATAAACCCACAGAAGGTTCCTGGTACGTTATACTGCAGAAAATATCATTATGTTGTGTGTGGATCTGGATGTAACGAATACCAGCACTGTCCCTACATCAAATATCATTATGTTGTGTGTGGATCTGGATTTAACGAATACCAGCACTTTCCCTACATCAAATATCTGCCACGAGAGAAAGAGAACTCCCGAGAAGAAATTGAATTGACGACGTCAAAGACATACTACAATCACACTGAATGACACTATGCAGTGCCACCCATGGGGCGCTGAAACGCCAATTATTCCTCTCCACGACGCTTGAAGTCAAAAGTGGTAGATGATGCTGATGATGGTGATGAATTATTTCGGTCACACCGTAACTTAATTATGTACGGAATTAGTTGACTTTTGTTGTCGTTTTATTACAATACAGGTGTTGATTACAACAAACACACTGGCTTAGTGGTTATGGATTATTGATAAATAAATTAACAGGTGTTGATTATCATGTATACAACAGACGGGAATCATGTACTATATGACACAATGGGGCGGCTGTGGCTGAGAGGGTATGGCATCTGTCTCGGACTCTGAGGGTATCGGGTTGGATCTCGGATAGAGCTGGTTATGTTTCCAAGAACCACTGGTTTCTAATGATATCACACACCCTCTCATCCCTGGGGTAGTGACATTGGGTACCTCGTCTTCTTAGATCAGGGCGAAAACCAGAAAGTCCCATGTGCAAAGTGCACATTAAAAATTCCACAGCAGTTGTAAATCTTAAAGAGTTGGCCGTAAGACCACAGCCTTGGCAACATTGTTAGGAAAGGAAACAAACCCGTGTGTAGTGGACACAGAAACAATTAAGAATGTGATGATGATGATGATGTTAATAATAATAATAATAATAATAATAATAATAATAATAATAATATTCTTTGCAGGTTCAGAACGTGGCTTCTTTTCTCCCTTTTCTTCACGAAATGATGATGCCTACAACTGAAATAGAAGAATGAATTTGCGTCACTCAGCTCTGATCATTATCTTATTACTGGTATTTGCACATAGCTAACCCAGTGCCCCCAACTTTTAAATGGAGAATTGGACAAGCCACATTATCTACAACGGTAGTCTCAACAGTAGCACCCCTATCAACGCCTCAGACAACACAACTAGCTCTGAAGATACCTTTAGCCATAAATGGAGCTTCGAATTCTCCGTCGTCCTCGCTTGTATCATGTCAATTTCAGCTTTCTGCACTGTAGTCGGCAACAGCATGGTCCTGATGGTTATCATTCGTCACAGAGGAATGCGGACGCGTACCAATTTGTTCCTGCTGAACTTGGCTATAACAGATCTACTGGTCGGGCTCTTCGTGGAGCCCTTTTCCATCACCACCCTTATAGAGAACAGATGGGTGTTTGGGGAGAAGCTGTGTGCGCTGAATGGTTGGATGAACAGCTTCTGTTTGATCACGTCCTTCCACACGTTGATGTACATCAGTATACACAAGTATTTCTCCATCGTCAAGCCCCTGAGTAGCCCTTTGCAGCTGCAACACATCATCATCATGATGATATCTGCCTGGCTCTGGGCGGCTATTTGTTCTACGTTAAACATCGCTGTGCTTGTGGTCGAGTACAAGCCAGGGACCTCGCAGTGTGGACCCCGATATCCCAGCACCGCAGGGACATTTATTGTCCATGGCCTGTTCCAGCTGACTGTCATGTATATACCTGCCGCGTAAGTATAATTTTCTTGTGATGTGTTTGTAGTGTGCAGTGTTCGTTTTCTGTGACTTTACACATGCAAAGGTAACGGGATTGAATTTAGGTTATAAATCAAGAATCACCATCACTACACCCGAACATTTCTGCACGTACTGCATTCACTCTTCAGTAGCAAACAAAGAGATTCCAGGATGGTGGTACTAGTGGCAGCTTGGCTGAACGTCGGCCAGTATTTTCCTCTACACTTTGAGTGTCGTCCAGACTCTGTGTCCATCACCCACTGAATCCAGCCTCTCCAGATGTGGAGCCTCCGTGTTCCTCTTGCACTGTCCACTGGATCTCAAAGAGCCTTCACTATATCAGCCCTACCATAATATAGCTCGCCTCCCAAATCAGCTGCAGCAGCCAAGTTATTAACCTATTCATCTAAATAACAGGACTGCTATGGTAGAAGGGATGTTGATGTATCCGTCTGAGTTGTTATGTCCTTTTGTTTCATTTAATATTGTCATGGCCTCTTGAAACCGAGAACATTATAGAAAGCGTTCATAGACTGCTCTTTGCTTCTGATTATTCTGATTATTGGCCTTCTTCCAGCTCTGTGGCTAGAGCTTGTTTGATGATAGGTATAAAGTGACAGTTGATTGGGCTTCATTCTCATAAATATGTTCCAATCACCTTATTTGTTGCCTAGCCCGTTTACAGCAAGCTAAAATAAATGTACACACTTTACAAAACCCTGAGACCTGAGATCCTTGTACACCATCTGTTTCTGATTGTTTCTTCGCAATCCTTTCTGATTCATGTTGTTATCACTGTTTAGAATTGAAGTGTCTTGCCTTGTTACGTGAAAGGAGATACAAACTGGCTTTATTCTGATATTTTATCAGAGATTGCAAGTGCAATAGGATATTACTTCACAGTGTGATTGGGCTGTACAAAGTTTGTCGTGAATAGCAAGATGATACGAGAGCTGTGAATGCATTTTAAAGAAACGTGGTAAAGGAAGTTAGTCTGCCCCACTGAAAATGTTTATTACATAACTCGAAATTGGCTGTGAGGAAGCATCGCTTTCCCTCGTTACACTGTATTCTCATTCAGAGAATTAAAGAAGCAAATGGGATCATCATCGGCGCATTTCAGAACGTCACTCCCATCACAGTGTGCCGGGAAGATTCTCGATTTATCACCAGCTCTCCTGCCTCATGCATGTTCACGCCCAGTGTGTCTTTACAGATTAAGTGCCATGTGATGATAAATCGTCGTATTCAAACTCCCCGTAATTTCCATGGGCTTATTAATCAAACGACAGCTATAATATCATTACAGTAGTTTTCACTTTACAACCCCCTTTAATCTGATATATAACATAAGATGTCGACTAAACTAAACTAAGTCATAATTATGACACACCCCTACTTCCCGTTTTCCACCATCCATATTTATTTTGTTTGGTACAAACCCACTTTTTGTTTTTGGCTGAATCTGTTAATGTCTTGCGTCTATTGTCGTTTTGGTCGACCCCAGCCTCTTCTTTCTGGGACAATGTTCTTCATCACCGTTCTTTCTAAATCACTGTAACGTTTAATATGGTCAAAATATTTAATTTTCCGAGACATGAACAGGGGATAGCATCAAATAAAGAGACAGGTCCTCTGGGACTAGAAGAAGTGAAAACAAATAAAGCCTCGTTGGTTAACTGAATAGTTTGCCTGGGACTTGATGGGTTAAAAAAGAAGATATATGATTACAAGAGTATTAACGACCGAATCATTAGATGTGTAGTATATTAGGCTATCATGCATGCATACAGACAGACAGATGTACATATGTGTATATGTATGGTAGTGTATACGCATATGTACACTCATACATATACGCACATGGTACTATTATCGGTGCATTACTTGTATATCCCTATTCACGACAGTACTCATCCATCAACTCATGGTGGGTAACTATGAGCTGTTACACACGACAGTACTCATCCATCAACTCATGGTGGGTAACCATGAGCTGTTACACACTTCAGTACTCATCCATCAACGCTTGGTGGATAGCTATGATCTGTTACACGCATCCAGGAAATGTATATAGTTAACATTTGCGAACGCGGTTTGTGAGCCCGTATACCCGGGTTCGAAACACGACGGTGCTGGTTTTTTTCGAAAAAGGTATAGGGGCCGGTCGTTCAGAAAGCAATGGCAAACTACTGAACGTAACACTTGCCTAGTACATTAACAGCAGCTGAAAATGCTGGTGTTGACTGCAACGTCCCGTAAGGGATACGCAACAAACTTTTTAACATTGGTTTGTTTTGACTAGTGTGGTGCGATTAAAACCACGTGATCATATTAGGTTGATTATACAGTTAGTTATAGGTCTTTTACGCGACAGTACGATCTACCCCAGTATGATATTTGTGGTTTTACTTGGCACTGTTATTTCAGTTGTTGGCCATTGCTTTCTGAACAACCGACGTCTCATCCCATGGAAATCAACGCAAGGCGGTATGTTTCCTACTCGCCTGCGGCTGATTTCGAACCCTCGCCTCGATATGATGGGGAATAATGAAGCTACGTTGATCATGTGATAGCAGAAATGAGAAATGTTTGTGTTTAAGCCAACCCAATAATAATAACAGCTTTTCGTTTGCTTTGTGTACGAAGAAGCTGTTGTCTGTTATTAATGATGTGTCTTATTAATGATGTGTCTTATTAATGATGTGTCTTATTAATGATGTGTCATGTTCACCTCGTTTAGATTCTTCTCATCTGTAAACATTATTGTTGTCATGTTTGTGCGCGTATATTAAGGATAAAGAGCATATTCATCTGTGGTATTTAGCAGGAGAACAACTACTATGGCGAGCATCAGTAGTGGACGGGAAACAGTTATACTCATTGCATTGGCATGGGATACTTTTATGTTAACCTTCGTAAAATATGGGTTTCGTAAAAGTCCTGAAACAGGAACACGACAGGTGTTTGTGATCTGTTAGGACCGTCATGTTTTGTGGGTTTCTGTGATCTGTTAGGACCGTCATGTTTTATAGGTGTCTGTGATCTGTTAGGACAATCATGTTTTATAGGTGTCTGTAATCTGTTAGGACCGCCATGTTTTATAGGTGCATGTGATCTGTTAGGACATTCATGTTTTATAGGTGTATGTGATCTGTTAGGACCGCCATGTTTTATAGGTGTATGTGATCTGTTAGGACCGCCATGTTTTATAGGTGTATGTGATCTGTTAGGACAGTCATGTTTTATAGGTGTATGTGATCTGTTAGGACCGTCATGTTTTATAGGTGTCTATGATCTGTTTAGGACAATCACGTTTTGTAGGTGTATGTGATCTGTTAGGACAATAATGTTTTATAGGTGTCTGTGATCTGTTAGGACCGCCATGTTTTATAGGTGTCTGTGATATGTTAGGACAATCACGTTTTGTAGGTGTATGTAATCTGTTAGGACAATAATGTTTTATAGGTGTCTGTGATCTGGTAGGACCGCCATGTTATATAGGTGTCTGTGATCTGTTAGGACCGCCATGTTTTATAGCTGTCTGTGATCTGTTAGGACCGTCATGTTTTATAGGTGTCTGTGATCTGTTAGGACCGTCATGTTTTATAGGTGTCAGTGATCTGTTAGGACCGCCATGTTTTATAGGTGCCTGTGATCTGTTAGGACCGTCGTGTTTTATAGGTGTCTGTGATCTGTTAGGACCGTCATGTTTTATAGGTGTATGTGATCTGTTAGGACCGTCATGTTTTATAGGTGTCTGTGATCTGTTAGGACCGTCATGTTTTATAGGTGTCTGTGATCTGTTAGGACTGTCATGTTTTATAGGTGTCTGTGATCAGTTAGGACCGTCATGTTTTATAGGTGTATGTGATCTGCTAGGACCGTTGTGTTTTATAGGTGTATGTGATCTGTTAGGACCGTTGTGTTTTATAGGTGTCTGTGATCTGTTAGGGCCGTCATGTTTTATAGATGTTTGTGATCTGTTAGGACCGTCATGTTTTATAGGTGTATGTGATCTGTTAGGACCGTTGTGTTTTATAGGTGTCTGTGATCTGTTATGACCGTCATGGTTTATAGATGTTTGTGATCTGTTAGGACCGTCATGTTTTATAGGTGTCTGTGATCTGTTAGGACAATCATGTTTTATAGGTGTCTGTGATCTGTTAGGGCAATCGTGTTTTATAGGTGTCTGTGATCTGTTAGGACAATCATGTTTTATAAGTGTCTGTGATCTGTTAGGACACTCATGTTTTATTGGTGTATGTGATCTGTTAGGACAATCATGTTTTATAGGTGTATGAGATCTGTTAGGACAATCATGGTTTATAGGTGTCTGTGATCTGTTACGACGGTCATGTTTTATAGGTGTCTGTGATCTGTTAGGCAATCATGTTTTATAGGTGTTTGTGATCTGTTAGGACAGTCATGTTTTATAGGTGTCTGTGATCTGTTAGGACAATCATGTTTTATATGTGTCTGTGATCTGTTAGGACAATCATGTTTTGTAGGTGTCTATGATCTGTTAGGACAGTCATGTTTTAGAGGTGTCTGTGATCTGTTAGGACAATCATGTTTTATATGTGTCTGTGATCTGTTAGGACAATCATGTTTTATAAGTGTATGTGATTGGTTAGGACAATCATGTTTTATAGGTGTATGTGATATGTTAGGACAATCATGTTTTATAGGTGTCTGTGATATGTTAGGACAATCATGTTTTATAGGTGTCTGTGATCTGTTAGGCAATCATGTTTTATAGGTGTTTGTGATCTGTTAGGACAGTCATGTTTTATAGGTGTCTGTGATCTGTTAGGACAATCATGTTTTATATGTGTCTGTGATCTGTTAGGACAATCATGTTTTATAGGTGTCTATGATCTGTTAGGACAGTCATGTTTTAGAGGTGTCTGTGATCTGTTAGGACAATCATGTTTTATATCTGTCTGTGATCTGTTAGGACAATCATGTTTTATTAGTGTATGTGATCGGTTAGGACAATCATGTTTTATAGGTGTATGTGATATGTTAGGACAATCATGTTTTATAGGTGTCTGTGATCTGTTAGGACAATCATGTTTATAGCTGTTTGTCATCTTTTAGGACAATCATGTTTTATAGGTGTCTGTGATCTGTTCGGACAATCATGTTTTATGGGTGTTTGTGATCTGATAGGACAATCATGTTTTATAGGTGTCTGTGATCTGTTAGGACAATCAGGTTTTATAGGTTCTGTGATTTGTTAGGACAGTCATGTTTTATAGGTGTCTGTGATATGTTAGGACAGTCATGTTGTATAGGTGTCTGTGATATGTTAGGACAATCATATTTTATATGTGTCTGTGATGTGTTAGGGCAATCATGTTTTATAGGTGTCTGTGATCTGTTAGGACAATCATGTTTTATATGTGTCTGTGATCTTATAGGACAATCATGTTTTATATGTGTCTGTGATATGTTAGGACAATCATGATTTATAGGTGTATGTGATCTGTTAGGACAATGATGTTTTATATTTGTCTGTGATCTGTTAGGACAATCATGTTTTATATGTGTCTGTGATCTGTTAGGACAATCATGTTTTATAGGTGTCTGTGATCTGTTAGGACAATCACGTTTTATAGGTGTCTGTGATCTGTTAGGACAATCATGTTTTATAGGTGTCTGTGATCTGTTAGGGCAATCATGTTTTATAGGTGTCTGTGATCTGTTAGGACAATCATGTTTTATAAGTGTCTGTGATCTGTTAGGACACTCATGTTTTATTGGTGTATGTGATCTGTTAGGACAATCATGTTTTATAGGTGTATGAGATCTGTTAGGACAATCATGGTTTATAGGTGTCTGTGATCTGTTACGACGGTCATGTTTTATAGGTGTCTGTGATCTGTTAGGCAATCATGTTTTATAGGTGTTTGTGATCTGTTAGGACAGTCATGTTTTATAGGTGTCTGTGATCTGTTAGGACAATCATGTTTTATATGTGTCTGTGATCTGTTAGGACAATCATGTTTTATAGGTGTCTATGATCTGTTAGGACAGTCATGTTTTAGAGGTGTCTGTGATCTGTTAGGACAATCATGTTTTATATGTGTCTGTGATCTGTTAGGACAATCATGTTTTATAAGTGTATGTGATCGGTTAGGACAATCATGTTTTATAGGTGTATGTGATATGTTAGGACAATCATGTTTTATAGGTGTCTGTGATATGTTAGGACAATCATGTTTTATAGGTGTCTGTGATCTGTTAGGCAATCATGTTTTATAGGTGTTTGTGATCTGTTAGGACAGTCATGTTTTATAGGTGTCTGTGATCTGTTAGGACAATCATGTTTTATATGTATCTGTGATCTGTTAGGACAATCATGTTTTATAGGTGTCTATGATCTGTTAGGACAGTCATGTTTTATTAGTGTATGTGATCGGTTAGGACAATCATGTTTTATAGGTGTATGTGATATGTTAGGACAATCATGTTTTATAGGTGTCTGTGATCTGTTAGGACAATCATGTTTATAGCTGTTTGTCATCTTTTAGGACAATCATGTTTTATAGGTGTCTGTGATCTGTTCGGACAATCATGTTTTATGGGTGTATGTGATCTGATAGGACAATCATGTTTTATAGGTGTCTGTGATCTGTTAGGACAATCATGTTTTATAGGTTCTGTGATTTGTTAGGACAGTCATGTTTTATAGGTGTCTGTGATATGTTAGGACAGTCATGTTATATAGGTGTCTGTGATATGTTAGGACAATCATATTTTATATGTGTCTGTGATGTGTTAGGGCAATCATGTTTTATAGGTGTCTGTGATCTGTTAGGACAATCATGTTTTATATGTGTCTGTGATCTTATAGGACAATCATGTTTTATATGTGTCTGTGATATGTTAGGACAATCATGATTTATAGGTGTATGTGATCTGTTAGGACAATGATGTTTTATATTTGTCTGTGATCTGTTAGGACAATCATGTTTTATATGTGTCTGTGATCTGTTAGGACAATCATGTTTTATAGGTGTCTGTGATCTGTTAGGACAATCACGTTTTATAGGTGTCTGTGATCTGTTAGGACAATCATGTTTTATAGGTGTCTGTGATCTGTTAGGACAATCATGTTTTATAGGCGTATGTGATCTGTTAGGACAATCATGTTGTATAGGTGTATGTGATCTGTTAGGACAATCATGTGTTTTAGATGTCTGTGATCTGTTAGGACAATCATGTTTTATAGGTGTCTGTGATCTGTTAGGACAATCATGTTTTATAGGTGTCTGTGATCTTTTAGGACAATCATGTTTTATATGTGTCTGTGATCTGTTAGGACAATCATGTTTTATAGGTGTCTGTGATCTGTTAGGACAATCATGTTTTATTGGTATCTGTGATCTGTTAGGACAATAATGTTTTATATGTGTCTGTGATATGTTAGGGCACTCATGTTGTATAGGTGTCTGTGATCTGTTAGGACAATCATGTTTTATATGTGTCTGTGATCTGTTAGGACAATCATGTTTTATATGTGTCTGTGATATGTTAGGACAATCATGTTTTATAGGTGTCTGTGATCTGTTAGGACAATCATGTTTTATAGGTGTCTGTGATCTGTTAGGACAATCATGTTTTATAGGTGTCTGTGATCTGTTAGGACAATCATGTTTTATATGTGTCTGTGATCTGTTAGGACAATCACTTTTTATAGGTGTCTGTGATCTGTTAGGACAATCATGTTTTATAGGTGTTAATAAATAGCTTAAACATGTTTAAAGGGTAATAGAATCGACTTCATTGCACCGGATGTTACCCCATATGGTTCCGTCTCTTTCCGCTGGGCGGCCTGCTGAAACACGCTTTCACAAAGCACGAACTCCGTAGCTCCAGCGACGAGCTTTAGAGTAACCCGAGAAAATTGCCCTCGTGAACCGAACGACGTAGGTTAGAATCTAATCCACCACCTTCAAAGGGCTAGGTGTACGACGTTACCACTTCGCCACGGAGACTCCTGTAGGCCTGAATGCTTGGAGGAATAGGTGGTGAGTATTTCACTCTTAGCGGACGATGAGCGCAGGCTTCGAACCCTCGTCCAACCGCGCTCATGGCATTATTAGCCTAGCTTCTTAACGATTCCACCAACACGTCCGCTTTTTAAAACCATGGTTTACTGATTTTATTGTAATCCTAGATGTTGTGAGACGGGTGGCCGAGTGTTAGTTCTAAAAATATCTTGGATACAGAATAGAACAAATGCATCGATACGACAAGAGCTGAATATTGAAGAAGATTGGCTACTAAAGACGATAAACCTAAGAAAATTGAAATACTTTGGTCACTTGCAACGTCATGAAAGTTTGGAGAGAACAATAATGGAAGGGTATATGCCTGGGAAGAGAGGAAGAGAAGGGCCAAAGAGAAGATGGGTGCAGGATGCGGCGGATGATCTCCAGATAGGTGTATCAGCCGCGGGACATCTTGCTTGTGATCGAGAAGTTTTCCGGAAGGTTGCTATGGGAGCGAGGTTCTGCAAATGACATGCTACTAAATGAATGAATGAATGAATGAATGAATGAATGAATGAATGAATGAATCGTGACATAGAATTAACAGGTTCAGTGGCCAATAAAACAAATGGCCGAACAGTTTCCCGGAAGGTTGTTATGGGAGCGAGGTTTTTGCAAAGGACATGCTACTGAATGAATGCATG
The DNA here is from genome assembly GCA_963921405.1 of Cepaea hortensis. Lineage (NCBI taxonomy): Eukaryota > Metazoa > Mollusca > Gastropoda > Stylommatophora > Helicidae > Cepaea > Cepaea hortensis. The sequence continues at coordinate 79,839,714 of OY992878.1, forward strand.
AATGTGTGCGTTCGAGGTAAATCATTGTGTTTGACAATAAACTGCACATTAGCAGTTTTTTACGGGGGTTTGAGGTAAATCATTATATTTGGCACTAATCTTCACATTAACATCAATCATCTTGTGGAAGTTTGCGATAGACTGCCGTTTGACAATAAACCTCACGATGGTCTCATAGCCTTTTGGACGATGGCTGAAATCCATTAGGAACTTAGCAGGTTATCTAGCTCTTTATCTACTCATTTTGACTTGTCTTGGCCTGTTTGGCTAGACTCAACTTTTACCCCGAGGACTGGAATAAAACGGAGGAAAATGTTTATTCCTGACACGTGTGCTGCCTGAACTTTTGACCTTGCCAGCGCTATGGTAATGCATGGTCATGAATCACTCACTTTGAGAGTGTGTGAGTGCGCGCGTGTGTGTGTGCGTGCGTGATTGTATGTGGTCTGTGTGTGTATGTGTGTGTGGGGGGGGGGGGGTACACATAACTGTAAAGTTTCAAGTTTAATTGTATTGTTGTGTGTATTCGTCAGCAGACAAGAACGAACATTACAGATGACTAGAAGCAAGATAAGCACGCATATTTACCGTGACAGCATGTGTATGCTAAGCTTAGATATGAGACAAATCAGCTAAAAAGCCATTGAATATGCGTAAATGTTACAAAAAAGTTACAAATTCATTGAACCGAAAGGAGAACAAACAGATCTAACTAAAAGGAAGAAGATTAGTTATTAAAGGGGGGGGGGGGGGACGAGGAAAATGAAGTATTTTGGACATGTAAGGACGCCATGAAAGTCTCAGCATCTTTTACAGGTACTTTACAGAAATTCGCTGACATCACGGCCCGCTGGACGGTTTTCCTGTCTCTCGCATCTTGCATCATTGTGACCCATGAGTCTGCAGTGACCCGTCTCCTTCCTCTTCCTGGGAGCATGTCTTCTAAAACTATTCATTCGAAGTCATTGTGATGTTTAATTTAGTTCCTAGTTAGTATTCAGGTCCTAAACTCAAGGTATTTATCCAGCTAACCTTCCGAGGGGATGACCAAATGCAACGTCTACAGGACCGGCTCATTACAGTAGTCGACCGAACATTCTGTGCTGCAACTCCATACATTCTGTGCTGCAGCTCCATACATACTGTGCTGCAACTCCATTTATCAGGTACAAAACCACACCGATTACCACCCAGCAGTAAAAGAACCTGTAGCTTTGCACGCTAAATCCAACTGTATTTACCAATTCACATGCAGGTGCGAGTCCATCGGCAGAACAGAACGGCAGTTACACAGCAGGGTTGTTGAACACATCCCCAACTGGATTGACAAGATACTACACACAGTCGACGGTAGCCTAGGTAGACCGACACACTGGAACATCCCCGCTTCATCGATCGCGAGGCATGTGCTGGACAGCGGCCATGTGATTGACAGAGACAGTGCCTTTCATGTGTTGTTCAACACACACAGTAGTCGCTTCTTAAAGTTTGCAGAAACCATAATGATTAACCTACATAAGCCGGCTTTGTGCTAACAGAAAGACACGTTAGACAGTTTAAAATTAACGTGGTAGATAATCAACATTACTGTGCGAACATGTATATATTTTAGCTAGTTATTTCACTTTATGTATTGTGAATTCTGCAGTATGTACCTGACGAGATGCAGCGAAATATGCCAGGTATACAATCGTGCAATCTATTGTTTGTGTCTTCGTTATTCAAGTTTAATTTAATTTCAGTATATATATCGCCGAGGGCGAGCCAGTAAGTAAGTCACAAAGTTCTGTGGGATGGCAGGTAAATGTAGTTGGTGTTTTCTACAGGTGTCATTAGGTGACAGCAACATCGAACTTTATATTCCCGTCGTCAGATGGCGCTAGGTGTCTCATGTGCAGCGCATAAACAAAATGGCGACTGTACTTGCGGAGTGTACAACCACAGAGCAACGTCCTGTTTCGCGGTTGTTGTTGTTGTTTTTTTTTTTGGGGGGGGGGGCGGGGCAAAAGGACCGCCTGCAAAGGACATTCATAAGGAAATGCTTTCTGTTTATGCTGACTACCAGCCCGAATCAAAGCGTTAGTTAGTTAGTTAGTTAGTCACGGTTCCAACTTCACAGCAACGGGTCGTCCCCATTATGCTCCGTTCCTGTGCCAGTGAATATCACATAAAACGCTCTCCACTGCCTAATGTGAAAAGTGGAAAAGACAGGAGTCTCGACAAACAACAGCCCGCACAGATACACTGTGCATAATGCCGCCGCCAGAATGTCAACACAATAGTCCCCCACGAAACATCAAATTTATCTCTGATGGAATCGGCAGTCATTTTCCCATCTGGATGTTTCCTAGATGTTCACCCACACAGTCCACGAAAATACAGTTCATCGTCGATGGCAGTGGCAGTCAACCAGAAGCCCAGCAACCACGCATTTCTGCATAAGGCAAAAACCGGTCAACTCTGGGACATAGCCAGCTGCCATCGCTCCGAACATACAGTCACGTTCCAAAAAACCTCGGGCAGATTCAAAAGAATTTCACACGAAACTCACAGCTCACAGTGTCGCGCCACGCACTCACTCAGTAGCAGGGCGACGGAACCATAGCCTCCTTAGTCGCCTCTTACGACATGCGTGGTAGGCTACAGTGTTGCTATTCTTTGCTTCCCTTATGGGCCCGAATCAAAGCGTGCTTCAATGCAATGGAAACACCCTTCTTCGCCTTGTGTCCAAAAATTCAAGGTTACGCCATCAGCAGGGAAGGTTATGCTGACAGTGTTCTGGGATTGTAAAGGAGTACTTTTAACCAATTTCAAGAAGAAAGGTGACAGTGTTAATTCTGAATCGTACTGTGAAGTTCTATTGATGCTTCATGATGCAATTCGAAGAAAACGTCCAGGACAGCTGACTAGAGGAGTGTTGAGTTCTTCATGACAATGTCAGACCATATACGGCTCGATTTACTCAGGAGAAAATTAACCAACTAAGGTGGGAAGTTCTGGAACATCCACCTTACAGCCCCGACTTAGCCCCTAGCGATTTCCACCTTTTTGTTCCACTGAAAACCCACCTTGGCGGGAGACATTTCGCAAATGACGCCGAAGTTGAATGTTAAGTAAAAACGTGGTTTAGAAAACAGAGCGCGCAGTTCTATACAACCGGTTTGGGAGGACTGATAAAACGATGGGATAAGTGCATCAATGTTGGTGGAAATTATGTTGAGAAATAAAGGGACAACGTATGTATACAAATAAACTGGTGTCAAGTTGTTATCACATTTAGTTATTTTTATACATCAATTTGTGACTTACTTATTGACTTCCCATCTCGTGTGTGTGTGTGTGTGTGTGTGTGTGTGTGTGTGTGTGTGTGTGTGGTGTGCGCGCGTGTGTATATATGTTATCCGCAAAGGGACGGCTGTGAACGGCGTGTTGTGATTCAGAAAGGAAGATGTAATGCTAAAGAGAGCGAAAAAACGTAGTAAATGACCAGTATAACATGTGATTGGACACAATTAGCCATAAAGGAGAAGTAAGTAATGGGTGCATGAAGAAATGTAAAACAGAGGGAGTGGTAGACAGGTGCATAGGTAAGTAGGTAAATTGAGAGATAAAAGGTCGGTAGGTAGACAGGTAGGCAGATATGAAAGAAGACAGACGGATAGAAAGGCGAGAGATTGTAACCAAAGGGAAGGAACTTCTGGATGAAGTTTTGACCTTTAAGTGAGAAGTATTCCATCTGGAAAATCAGATGGTTCTCAAGAGCGCGACATTGGCAATATGGCTGCGACACGAACAGCCGAAACCCGCTGGAGTGAGTGAGCAAACAGGCAGAGTGCTTTCGATGATGAAATCATGCTTCAGCCACTACCTTTTTAAGTCACTTACGTTGAAGCGAGGAATCGTTTACTTTGAGAAGATCAAGTTAACGGGTTATTTTCTTGCCTGGTTGTTTTAGTGGGGGTCGGCGTGGCTGAGATGTTAACGAGCTTAAACTTTCTTTTTTTTTCTAACGGAGGCGTAGTGGGTTCGTTTCACACGCCGGTCAGGTTGATTTAACTGTTGACTTCTCGTTCAGAAAGCAATGGATCGGACTTTAAAAAAAACTTAAAACTTTTTGAGGATTCCCAACCAACCTACCAAACAACGTACCAACTAATCAACCAACCAAATAACAGAATACCAACCTATATATTTTCTTTCAGTATATCTAAAATGGTATATATTTTAGTTGCAAAAAGGTGAGATAAAACAATTTAAATAGTTATGCGTTGTACATCTTTCTATTGCCGATAGTACTGCCCTTGAGATACTGCTGCTATAGAAGAAGGAAGATTTGAATTATTGTATCCACCGTTTACACTTAATTAACTGAAGTGTTCTCAAACAAACAAACAATCACACAAACAAACATGTTGCATGTCTTTTGCAGAACGTTGCGATCAACCCTAAGTTGATTTTCTAGATAATTGTATGTTAAGTAGTTTGCCATTGATTTATGAACGAGCAGTCAACGCCGAAGTCCAACTTTTTTTTTTTTTTTTTTAAACAACCACCTGGCCACAGATAACCCTATTGGCAAGTCAGTGCGCTAACCACACAACTATAACAGCTCATAAAGTAGTGCCGTTATATCACCGGTTTCTGGCCTGGAAATCTGTATCTGGCAAACAGATTGTGTTACCAACTTTACAGATGTATCCAATTTCACGCTGGACATGTCGAATAGGCCCATGCTCAGTTTAAACAGTCTTTTTTTTTTTTTTTTTTTTTGGAACTGAAAAAAAAACAACAATTTACTCACAAAACAAAATACTGATAGTATGTGTGTTTCTGGTACGGATGCTTTGGAAACCTGCATGGTGTTACGGTGTTCATGTGTGGAGTTTTAAGAACATCCATGTGTAATCTATGCGTGGATAAGGGAGGCCTAAAACTATGCATGGAGGAGGAGAAACTGTTGTTGTGTTATCTCCACCCCACCTCATCCCGTTTTAGAACAGCTGAAGACACCCCCGTTAGTCCTCAAAGGAAGGCAGGGGCAGACCATGAGCATTCCCCGTCATCCAAGGAGGCTTCCATAAATTCCAGAGCCGACGCATAGAGCTTTGGTACTGAGCTCACCCAAGGAATCTTCACATCCTGCACATCGATGCTTAGACTCACTTTCATATATTTGACCGCCTGTTCACTATAGGCTGTTTCTCTGGAAGAATGCAACACAGTGCTAGTTGTCGCATGCGCACACACAGTACAGATACTAATGGCGAACATGTTTACAGTTGGTACCCAGGCAACTGAATGAGAAACGTAAACCCAATGGGCCTGACTTTCGAAAATTTCTCTGGTTACTTAGATTAAAGAGAGGATATGCTGAACAGGATTGTTACTGGTGATGAATCAGGAGTGTATCACCACAATCACGAATCAACGCCTATTTCAGCTTGATCCAACCGATTTAAGGTGTTGGCTTCAGTTGGGAATGCAATGCTTTCAGTGTCTTGGGTCTCAGGGAATACTGCTGACCCGTTCCCAGATGAAAGGTGATACTGGAAATGCTTTATTCCACAGTAGATCTTGTCGTTGCTTCGGGGTGTCCTTTTTTGATGACACACTACCCAGTTCAAGCCCACTGACAAAAAGAGCAATGTTCCATTACAGCGATTCCGTATCAGTCACAACTAGGCGAAAGCTGAAGAACTAGGGTGGAAAATCTTCAAAATTCCACCTTCAAAAGTCCATCTTCAAAAGTCGCATTGACTGTAAATGTTTCGCATATTATGCAACCGTTCAACGTGAGTATGGTTGTGTCCGAAACAGAAGAGCGGGTACTTCTGTTCTGTTGGTGTCGAAGAACTGATGCAGCTATGGAACAATTCAGTATCAGTATTAGTGAAGATTATGTTGATACTAGCTGACCCGGCCCGGCTTCGCCCAGACCCTGGTGGGGAGCATCTCATTTAATTCATATAAGTAGTCATATAAGTTCTCGTTCCCGTTACCGACTATCTATCTGTCTGTCTGTCTATCTGTCTGTCTGTCTGTCTGACCCGGCCCGTCTTCGCCCAGACCCTGATGGGGAGCATCTCATTTAATTCATATAAGTAGTCATATAAGTTCCCGTTCCGACTATCTATCTGTCTGTCTGTCTGACCCGGCCCGGCATCGCCCAACTCCTGGTGGGGAGCATCTCATTTAATTCATATAAGTAGTCATATAAGTTCCCGTTCCCGACTGTCTGTCTGTCTGTCTGTCTGTCTGTCTGTCTGTCTGTCTGTCTGTCTGTCTGTCTGTCTATCTATCTATCTGTCTGTCTGTCTGTCTGACCCGGCCCAGCCCATGGTGGAGAGCATCTCATTTAAATTATATAAGTAGTCATATAAGATCCTATTCCCGACTATCTGTCTGACTGTCTGTCTGTCTTGGGTAAATGGAGGAGGGAGGAGGAAGAGGGAGGTGGAGGAGGAAAGAGGAGGGAGGAGGAGGGAGGAGACAGGAGGAGTAGGGAGGAATAGGAGGGAGGAGGAGGGATTAGGAGGAGGAGGGAGGAGTAGGGTGGAGGAGGAGGGAGGAGGAAGAGGGAGAAGGAGGAGGGAGAAGGAGGAGAAAGAGGGGGAGAAGGAGAAGGGAGGAGGAGGATGGAAGAGGAGGAATGTGAAGGGAGGAGGAGGGAGGAGGTAGAGGGAGGAGGAGGAGGAGGGAGGCGGAGGAGGAGGGAGGAGGAGGAAGAGGGAGGAGGAGGAATGTGAAGGGAGGAGGGGGGAGGAGGTAGAGGGAGGAGGAGGAGGTAGAGGGAGGAGGAGGGAGGAGGCGGAGAGGGATGAGGAGGAAGGAGGAGGGGGAGGAGGGAGGAGGAGGAGGGAGGAAGAAGGAGGAGGAGGGGGGGAGGAGTGATGAGGAGGAGGGAGGAGGAGGAGGTAGAGGGAGGAGGAGGAGGAGGTAGAGGGAGGAGGAGGGAGGAGGCGGAGAGGGAGGAGGAGGAAGGAGGAGGAGGAGGAGGGAGGAAGAAGGAGGAGGAGGGAGGAGGAGGGAGGAGGAGGAATGTGAAGGGAGGAGGAGGGAGGAGGAGGAGGAGGGAGGAGGAGGACGGAGGAGGGGGAGGAGGAGGAGGGAGGAAGAAGAAGGAGGAGGGAGAAGGAGGGATGAGGAGGAGGAGGAAGAGGGAGGAGGAGGAATGTGAAGGGAGGAGGAGGAGGGAGGAGGAGAAGGCAGGAGGAGGGATGAGGAGGAGGGAGGAGGAGGAAGAGGGAGGAGGAGGAATGTGAAGGGAGGAGAAGGGAGGAGGTAGAGGGAGGAAGAGGAGGGAGGAGGAGGAGAGGGAGGAAGGAGGAGGGGGAGGAGGGAGGAGAAGGAGGGATGAGGAGGAGGAGGAAGAGGAGGAATGTGAAGGGAGGAGGAGGGATAGGGAGGAGGGGGAGGGGAAGAGGAAGAGGGTAGGAGGAAGAGTGGAGAGGAGGAGGGAGGAGCTAGAGGGAGGAGGAGGAGGGAGGAAAAGGAGGAGGAGGAGGGAGGAGGTAGGGGAGGAGGAGGGGAGGAGGGAAGGAGAAGAGGAGGAGAAGAAGGAGGAGGAAGAAGGAGGAGGAAGAGGGAGGAGGAGGATGGAGGAGGGAGAGGGAGGAAGAGGGAGGAGGAGGAAGAGGGAGGAGGAGGAAGAGGGAGGAGGAGGATGGAGGAGGGAGAGGGAGGAGGGGAAGAATAAGAGGGTAGGAGGAGGGGAGAGGAGGAGGAGAAGGAGGAGGAGGGAGGAGGAGGGGAGAGAAAGAGGGAGGAGGGAGAGAAGGAAGGAGGAGGAGGAAGGAGGGAGAGGAAGGAGGGAGAATGAGGAGGGGAGGAAGGAAGGGAGGTGGAAGTGGAGGAGGAGGGAGGAGGAAAGAGGTAGGGGGAGGAGGAGGAGGAAGGAAAGGGAGGAGGAAGAGGAGGAGGAGGGTGGAGGGAGGAGGAGGAGGTAGAGGGAGGAGGAGGGAGGAGGTAGGAGGAGGAGGAGGGAGAGGGAGAAGGAGGGAGATGAGGAGGAGGGGAGGGAGTAGGAAGGAGTAGGATGGAGGAGGTGGGGAGAGGGATGAGAGGGAGGAGGAAGAGGAGGAGGGAGGAGGTAGAGGGAGGAGGAGGGAGGAGAAGAGAGGAGGAGAGAGTTCGCCATTCCGAATTCATACTCGTCTAGTTCTTCCCTTCTACACGACTGTAGATAACTTCCTTACACATAAAAAGATGAATTGTTATTGATATTGCCGTGGCATGGAGGAATATCAGCAGCAGAGTTGATCCAAAAAACCAAAGACTGAGATCTACGGAGAGCCATGAACGCCTACGCCAGCCGGCACGGCACTTGATGATGATGATTGCCGTGTGACGATTCTGTGTAGTCACGTCATTTTCTTCCCTTTCCCTAGCGTTTTGGTTCGGGGATTCTTTCATCATCATCATCATATATTTACGTACGTATTTTGGGAGGGGGAGGAGGGAGGAGGAGGAAGAAGAAAAAAAAACTATGACAGTTGACAGCTCTGGAATGAAAGGAAGGCGTGTAGAAAATTTCATCTCAATCGGATCGGCCGTTCGCGAACAAATAAAGGACATGCATATTTACATACATATATACATACACTTTGTTTTATAGATATAGATATACAGGGAGCTATAAGTGTAATCATTAACGGTATTAAAGGTCGTCTCAGATTTTCTTTTTTAAAGAAAAGTAAATATCCTTTTGAGCTTACTTGCCGACTGCTTCTCGTACCAGGATAACTGGATGTGTGTAAACTGCGCGATAACGGAGACACGAGCTTCAGACCTTGGCATAAACTGCTCAAACCTGGACAAGCTGTACGATAATTACGATAAACAGCACGTGCCTGGGCAAGCTGTAATATAAACGGCACATATCCTGGGCAAGCTGTAATATAAACGGCACATATCCTGGGCAAGCTGTAATATAAACGGCACATATCCTGGGCAAGCTGTAATATAAACGGCACATATCCTGGGCAAGCTGTAATATAAACGGCACATATCCTGGGCAAGCTGTAATATAAACGGCACATATCCTGGGCAAGCTGTAATATAAACGGCACATATCCTGGGCAAGCTGTAATATAAACGGCACATATCCTGGGCAAGCTGTAATATAAACGGCACATATCCTGGGCAAGCTGTAATATAAACGGCACATATCCTGGGCAAGCTGTAATATAAACGGCACATATCCTGGGCAAGCTGTAATATAAACGGCACATATCTGGACAATGTTAACTGATTCAGTGCCAAACAAACAAACAGGTTTGGACCAAATAAAAATGGATGGCGGATAATGGGAAGTAATTGTGTGTCACAGTTTTAATATTGCAGCAGGCAATTATTAAAATATATTATTATTACTAGCTGACCCGGCCCGGCTTCGCCCAGACTCTGGTGGGGAGCATCTCATTTAATTCATATAAGTAGTCATATAAGTTCCCGTTCCCGACTATCTGTCTGTCTGTCTGTCTGTCTGTCTATCTGTCTGTCTGTCTGTCTGTCTGTCTGTCTGTCTGTCTGTCTGTCTGTCTGTCTGTCTGTCTATCTGTCTGTCTGTCTGTCTGTCTGACCCGGCCCGTCTTCGCCCAGACCCTGATGGGGAGCATCTCATTTAATTCATATAAGTAGTCATATCAGTTCCCGTTCCGACTATCTATCTGTCTGTCTCTCTGACCCGGCCCGGCATCGCCCAACTCCTGGTGGGGAGCATCTCATTTAATTCATATAAGTAGTCATATAAGTTCCCGTTCCCGACTGTCTGTCTGTCTGTCTGTCTGTCTATCTATCTATCTGTCTGTCTGACCCGGCCCAGCCCATGGTGGAGAGCATCTCATTTAAATTATATAAGTAGTCATATAAGATCCCGTTCCCGACTATCTGTCTGACTGTCTGTCTGTCTTGGGTAAATGTAGGAGGGAGGAGGAAGAGGGAGGTGGAGGAGGGAAGAGGAGGGAAAAGGAGGGAGGAGACAGGAGGAGTAGGGAGGAATAGGAGGGAGGAGGAGGGATTAGGAGGAGGAGGGAGGAGTAGGGTGGAGGAGGAGGCGAGGAGGAGGGAGTAGGAAGAGGGAGGAGGAGGGAGGAGGAGAACGCAGGAGGAGAAGGGAGCAGGAGGAGGAGAGGGAGGAGGAGGGAGAGGGAGGAGGAGGAGGGAGGAGGCGGAGGGAGAAGGAAGAGGGAGGAGGAAGAGGGAGAAGGAGGAGGGAGAAGGAGGGGGAGGAGGAGGAGGGAAGAGGAGGAGGAGGAGGGAGGAGGAGGAATGTGAAGGGAGGAGGAGGGAGGAGGTAAAGGGAGGAGGAGGAGGGAGGCGGAGAGAGGAGGAGGAAGAGGGAGGAGGAGGAATGTGAAGGGAGGAGGGGGGAGGAGGTAGAGGGAGGAGGAGGGAGGAGGCGGAGAGGGAGAAGGAGGAAGGAGGAGGGGGAGGAGGGAGGAGGAGGAAAAAGGAGGAGGAGGGAGGAGGAGTGATGAGGAGGAGGGAGGAGGAGGAGGGAGGAGGAGGGATGAGGAGGAGGGAGGAGGAGGAAGAGGGAGGAGGAGGAATGTGAAGGGAGGAGGAGGGAGGAGGTAGAGGGAGGAGGAGGAGGGAGGAAGAGAGGTGAGGAGGAGGAGAGGGAGGAGGAGGAGGAGGAGGGAGGAAGAAGGAGGAGGAGGGAGAAGGAGGGATGAGGAGGAGAAGGGAGGAGGAGGAAGAGGGAGGAGGAGGAATGTGAAGGGAGGAGGAGGTAGAGGGAGGAGGAGGAGGGAGGAGGAGAAGGGAGGAGGAGGGATGAGGAGGAGGGAGGAGGAGGAATGTGAAGGGAGGAGGAGGGAGGAGGTAGAGGGAGGAGGAGGAGGGAGGAGGAGAAGTGAGGAGGAGAGGGAGGAGGAGGAAGGAGGAGGGAGGAGGAGGAGGAGGAGGAGGAGGGAGGAAGAAGGAGTAGGAGGGATAGGGAGGAGGGGGAGGGAAAGAGGAAGACGGTAGGAGGAAGAGTGGAGAGGAGGAGGGAGGAGGTAGAGGGAGGGAGGAGGAGGGAGGAGGGAGGAGGAGGAGGGAGGAGGTAGGAGGAGGAGGAAGAGGGAGGAGGATGGAGGAGGGAGAGGGAGGAAGAGGAAGGAGGAGGAAGAGGAAGGAGGAAGAGGGAGGAGGAGGATGGAAGAGGGAGAGGGAGGGGGGGAAGAGGAAGAGGGTAGGAGGAGGAGGGGAGATGAGGAGAAGAAGGGAGAAGGAGGGAGGAGGAGAAGGATGAGGAGGAGGGAGGAGGGGGGGAGGGGAGGAGGCAGAGGGAGAAGAAGGAAGGAGGAGGAGGAAGAGGAAGGAGGGAGAATGAGGGGAGGAAGGAAAGGGAGGTGGAAGAGGAGGAGGAGGGAGGAGGAAAGAGGTAGGGGGAGGAGGAGGTAGAGGGAGGAGGAGGAGGAAGGAAAGGGAAGAGGAAGAGGAGGAGAAGGGAGGAGGAGGGTGGAGGGAGGAGGTAGGAGGAGGAAGAGGGAAGAGGGAGAAGAAGGGAGAAGGAGGAGGGAAGATGATGAGGGAGAAGGAGGCAGGAGGAGGAGGAGGAGGGAGGCAGGAGGAGGAGGGATGAGGAGGGAGAGGGAGGAGGAGGGGGGAGGAGGCGGAGGGAGGAGGATGGAGGAGGGGAGAGGAAGAGGGAGGAGGGAGAGGGAGGAGGAAGAGGAGAAGGGTGGAGGGAGGAGGTAGAGGGAGGAGAAGAGAGGGGGAGAGAGTTCGCCATTCCGAATTCATACTCGTCTAGTTCTTCCCTTCTACACGACTGTAGATAACTTCCTTACACATAAAAAGATGAATTGTTATTGATATTACCGTGGCATGGAGGAATATCAGCAGCAGAGTTGATCCAAAAAACCAATGACTGAGATCTACGGAGAGCCATGAACGCCTACGCCAGCCGGCACGGCACTTGATGATGATGATTGCCGTGTGACGATTCTGTGTAGTCACGTCATTTTCTTCCCTTTCCCTATCGTTTTGGTTCGGGGATTCTTTCATCATCATCATCATATATTTACGTACGTATTTTGGGAGGGGGAGGAGGGAGGAGGAGGAAGAAGAAAAAAAATCTATGACAGTTGACAGCTCTGGAATGAAAGGAAGGCGTGTAGAAAATTTCATCTCAATCGGATGGGCCGTTAGCGAAAAAATAAAGGACATACATATTTACATACATACATATATATTTACATACATACACTTTGTTTTATAGATATAGATATGCCGGTCTCCCTGGTCGAGGAGTTAGCAGCTTTCTCCGTAACCCCGAATACTCACGTGGTTGACGTGAGCGCACGAGAATTGGAAGCGGTTCGAGTCGCGTCAGTGACTTATGAGAGTATGGAGCCGGTCGCTCAGAAAGTCGTGGCGTGCTGATGAGCGTAATCTAGCCTAGGAATCAACATACAGCTGAAAGATGCTGATGTTGACCGCAATATCCTGAAACAGGATGGAAACGCAGAAAAAATAATGTTGTATTATATTTCAAATTAAAGGCGATTGCATAAGGAAAACTACTGTATGTAAACTCATGGCAGATATGGGAAATCGCTTAAGACGATTAATTATTCCATGGCACTTAATCAGTGGCGTCACTGGGGTTGGTGTCACCCAGTGCGGTAAACTCTTGGTGTCACCCCTCTAGACTTTCACCATGGTCTTCTTCCGAGTGTTCCTGTACCATATATAATCGCATATAGTAATGTTTGTAAAATAAGTCAAAAAGTTAATAAGGACATAAGAAAGAAAACAAATTGAACAATATAACTTCAATACTTCAGGTAAAACATAAATAAAGAACTTCGACAAACTCGGACAAAGTTAAATTTTTGTTATTTTGCTATGTCTGCTTTGTCAAATTTGCAATTTTTTTATTTTGGTGTCACCCCTTGATGGTGAACCTGGTGCGGCCCGCACCCCCCTAGTGACGCCCCTGCACTTAATCAGCTAAGAGCCAAGTAAACTGCTTGGTACATTACTTTGAATGGCAGGTGTTACTAGATCGGCGTGTAAGTTCGTGGCAGGTACTGTAATGTGGTGCGGTTAGTAAACTATCAAACAGTGCCAAAGGATTAGAAGCGTTGATTCGTCTGTGAAGAGACGCATTGAAAATCCAAATCTTGTTCTAAATTTAAACAAAACAATCATTTAAAGGAAAAGACGTCGGACATGAGACACATTGAGAAAACGTGATTAATGGTCCGCCGGAAGTCCGCCCCCTGAAACCAGGAAGACAAAGGAAATAGTGGGACACCTAAAACAGACGGAGAAGAGAACTGGAGACAGAGATGGATAATGTAGTGGGAACTGCGGTAGCGTCGCGTCTAGACGCTCGCCTGCTGTACCGAGAGGCGGTTTCGAATGTTTAAAATTGACCTGTGGTATCTAGTCGACCCAGCCTACAACGGGTATCGGGAAATGTATTGGGAAGCAAATGCTGCCGGCGTGATACCGACTACAGCACCCTCTTAGTGCCGTTTGGTCTATACATATGAGTCTAGCTCCATATGCCCAGTGCACCTTAGGCGTGTGAAAGGAGCTTTGGACACTGTTACTTTACTATGGATCATATAGGGAGTACATTGGATCATATAGAGAGTACATTGGATCATATTAGGAGTACATTGGACCATATAGAGAGTACATTTGATCATAAAAGGAGTATATTGGATCATATAGGGAGTACATTGGATCATATAGAGAGTACATTGGATCATTTAGAGAGTACATTGGATCATATTAGGAGTACATTGGACCATATAGGGAGTACATTTGATCATAAAGGGAGTACATTGGATCATATAGGGAGTACATTGGACCACATAATGAGTACATTGGATCATATAGGGATTACATTGGACCATATAGGGAGTACATTCGACCATATAGGGAGTATATTTGATCATATAGGGAGTACATTGGATCATATAGAGAGTACATTGGATCATATTAGGAGTACATTGGACCATATAGGGAGTACATTTGATCATAAAGGGAGTACATTGGAACCATATAGGGAGTACATTGGACCACATAATGAGTACATTGGATCATATAGGGATTACATTGGACCATATAGGGAGTACATTCGACCATATAGGGAGTATATTTGATCATATAGGGAGTACATTGGATCATATAGGGAGTACATTGGATCATATAGGGATTACATAGAGGGAACTGTGAGAGGTAGCAACAGATAGGACGGTTTGGCGTAAGTTAATTGAAGGTCTAAGCTCCAGTGAGAGTTTAATGACAGAAGATGAAGATTGTCCACATTCCAGGGCCGTATCGCATGGACGCCCGTAAGAGGATGGATATATCAGCAAATACCTGTGACGAAGGGGTAGCGAACGCGAATCGTAATTCTGCAAACACCGTAAGAAATTGACTTCAGACGATATGGAAGCAGAAAACCTTGTGTTGATTTTTAACAATGGTAAGAGCGTCGATCGTTCAGATAGCTGTGTCAAACTACTGAAAGTAAACTTGCCTAGTTAATCACAAACACAAAACAAACAACAGCCAAAACATGCTCCAGCTTTCTGTTCTCATGATGCGGCCAGATTATTGACTCTCATTCTGAAGTTTGTGATTAGCTGCCTTTGTGTCGTAGCGACATTCAGAACATTCAGATTACTCCTTTTGGCTATCCAATGTAATTTAACATTCTTCTCTAAACATTTATATGGCTTCGTCTGAAATTCCAATGACATGGACGTGTTGCATAAGATATTCGGGCTTTGCTTATTACATTCTGATTTTTCAGTCTGTACCGCGTCTGGCTTCTGACATTGACAACAAACAAAACACACAAAAACGCAACAAAAAAACACACATCACACACACACGCTCGCACGCACGCGCGCGCGCGCGCACACACACACACACACACACACACACACACATATATATATATATATATATATATATATATATATATATATATATATATATATATATATATATATATATATATATTCATTACATAGCAGAAACAGGCTGTGGGTATGTTAAGTAGTAGGATGATCACATGTACGTAAGCTTCGGTGCACGGAGATCGCATGGTTTTGCCCCTGAAGCGATCTACGAGAGCTGGGCATCAAACCCTTGTCCGACCGCACATGGTATCTGGTATTATGCATGTACCAAAATATTTGAACTGCTGTGCTTGTCTCAAATGTATACCATTTAACTTTAATTGTTCATTTGGACATGATCCGTTTCTAAACAGTATCATTAACTCTGTTTCCTATTCAAGGTAAGGGCCCTGTTTTCACTTTCTACAACCACAGTATCAATCATGTTATGTGGTTCATCCTGCCTGTTGATATCGCGACGATGTCCTTATATGTAGACTGAAGTATTACCGTATACACTGACATCACACAAACTAAAACATCACAGCAGACTACAACATATCAGTAAACTGAAATATCACAGAAGACATAAACAGCAATGTAGACCCAGCATCATAGAAGACATAAACATCACAGTAGACTAAAACATAACATTAAACTCAAATATCATTAAAAAAAATAAACAGCACAACAGACGCAACTTCACAGAAGACACAAATATCACAGTAGACTTAAACATCACAGTAGACTTAAACATCATAGAAGACACAAACATTACAGTAGATTTAAACATCATAGAAGACACAAACATCAAAGTAGACACAGACATCACAGTAGACTTAAACATAATAGAAGACACAAATATCACAGTAGACTTAAACATCACAGTAGACTTAAACATAATAGAAGACACAAATCTCACAGTAGACTTAACATCTTAGAAGACACAGACATCACAGTAGACTTAAACATCATAGAAGACACAAACATCACAGTAGACTTAAACATCATAGAAGACACAAACATCACAGTAGACTTAAACATCATAGAAGACACAAACATCACAGTAGACTTAAACATCATAGAAGACACAAATATCACAGTAGACTTAAACATCATAGAAGACACAAACATCAAAGTAGACACAGACATCACAGTAGACTTAAACATCATAGAAGACACAAACATCACAGTAGACTTAAACATCATAGAAGACACAAACATCACAGTAGACTTAAACATCATAGAAGACACACATATCACAGTAGACTTAAACATCAAAGTAGACACAAACATCACAGTAGACTTAAACATCATAGAAGACACAAACATCACAGTAGACTTAAACATCAAAGTAGACACAAACATCACAGTAGACTTAAACATCATAGAAGATACAAACATCACAGTAGACTTAACATCTTAGAAGACACAAACATCACAGTAGACTTAAACATCATAGAAGACACAAACATCACAGTAGACTTAAACATCAAAGTAGACACAAGCATCACAGTAGACTTAAACATCATAGAAGACACAAACATCACAGTAGACTTAAACATCATAGAAGACACAAATATCACAGTAGACTTAAACATCATAGAAGACACAAATATCACAGTAGACTTAAACATCATAGAAGACACACATATCACAGTAGACTTAAACATCATAGAAGACACACAAATCACAGTAGACTTAAACATAATAGAAGACACAAATATCACAGTATACTTAAACATCACAGAAGACACACATATCACAGTAGACTTAAACATCACAGAAGACACACATATCACAGTAGACTTAAACATCATAGAAGACACACATATCACAGTAGACTTAAACATCACAGAAGACACACATATCACAGTAGACTTAAACATTACAGTATACATAAACATTACAGTAGACTTACCCTAATTGAAGACATAAACATCACATTAGACACAAACATCACAGCAGATTTAAACATCATAGAAGACACCGCTGCGTGGTCTCGAGGTATGGTGTCCGCCTCGAGTGCTGGAGGTCCCGGGTTCAAGCCCCGGTGATGACCGGGACTTTTTCACGTGGATTTCTAGTAATAAAATTTCCCCTGGTCTCTGGGTAGTGAGATCAGACGCCCGTGAGTATTGTTGCGCACGTAAAAAAATATCTTGGCAGTTGGAAATCGAAAAAGAGTAGCCTAACGGCGCTGCCCGGGCAAAATTTCGAGTTAAAAATCTACCCAAAATATTTAAGGAACCTCGCCGGTGCTACGGAGTTCGTGCACTGAGCTGAGTTTCTCCAGACTCAGGTTTGAGTTAGGAGGAAAACGGAGCACTTTTGGGTTGCACCCGTGTGCCGTGATGTTGATCCATCGACTAAACTAAACTAAACTAAACAAATATCACAGTAGACTTAAACATCATAGAAGACATAAACATCACAGTAGACATAAACATCACAGTAGACATAAACATCACAGTAGACTTAACATCACAGTATATTTAAACATAATAGAAGACATAAATATCACAGTAGACTTAAACATCATAGAAGACATAGATATCACAGTAGATACACACATCAAAGTAGACTAAAACATAAAATTACACTGAAATATCACTATAGAGAGATACCACCATAGTCATTAACTTCACTGTTAAAAGAAATGTCACACTGGACACAGTAAGGTCACAGTAGACAGAAGCGTCACAACAGACGGTAATATCACTGTATACAGGGAAGTCACTGTAGACAGAAACATCACCGTCTCAGGAACGGCCCAGTAATTAGAAACGTCACAATAGCCTTTAAATGTTTTTGGACTCGTTATACGAAGAAATAAATTAGAGAACTTGGTGATAACTGGCAAGATTAAAGGGACAAGAACAAGGAGAAGACAGATAAATAAATATATAGATGGCTTGGCCACGTGGTATGGTCGAGACAAGAACACATAACTGATCCACGACTCTGGTGTTCGAGTGAGATGCAGGAACATGACCGCCCACGTTTATCGGCATGGCACATGATGATGATGAGCCACTTTAGAATGCACTTATGGATAGCGCTTCACTTTAACGATTTTATTACTCAACATAACGTAATAAGATTCCACGTAATACAATAATGCTGTTTTCAACAACTGTTTCTGAGACTGTTTTCTATGGACGACTGGCTGTTGGTTTGCTGAATACGTGTCATACTGACACTTGCGACTCAGGGACTGTGAACGAAGTTTCACAATCCAGTACGCGGGATTCGAAATCAGCCGCAAGCGATTTAAAGGCACACCACCTTGCATTTATTTTTTTTTTTTTTTTTTTTTTACAGTGGTATAAGTGTCTGCCGTTCTGAAAGTAGAATCAAAATACTGAATGAAAAATTCTTTAGAAAATCACAAACAGCCAAAAAGTGCAGGATTGCGACGTTCTGTAAAGGACATACATCTAACTTTTTATACTTGTCATAGTGACATGCAAAACTACGCTTCTTGTTGTTGCTTTGCTCACATCGTCAAGATAAGTCCAGCAAGAATGACATTCTATACATGTTAATTACTATAGTATTACCTTCTCACTCGCTTCTTGTGTTAGAGGTTATCTACCGAATGAAGACAGCATATTGCCAACGCTCCTCCTGTCTTGTATGATTGTTTCCATGTAAAGCTGGATCATTATGCCCGTGTGTTTTCTCTGATTAACAGTGTGCGATTAAAGATAAACCTGCAACAGGCCCGATAAGCCGATATAAGATGTAACTGTGTACACAGGGATGGCCAAGATGAAACTAGGAGACACCGAGCTTCATTTATGATGCATAGAAAGATATATATATATATATATATATATATATATATATATATATATATATATATATATATATATATAACTAATAAAACAATCTCATTACAACTTACAACTTTGTGTTGACCGACATTATGCTACACATGTCAAACATGGACACTTACTGTAACTGACGAGCGCAAAATCATAACAACAGAGATGAGCTGCTTTTAGATGAGTCGCCGGAGTAACCATGGGCGATAGAATTAGGAATGAGGAAATTAGAAGAGGACTAGGACTGAAAGCAGTCATGCAGTTAATCAAAGAACAACATATTAAGTGGCTTGACTGCCTCGCAAGAATGCCCTGATACCATTTACCACAATGAACCACATTGAAGAAACATAATGGATACATAGCAAGGCTGGGAATCACGTAAAAGATGAATTGATGGTGTCAAGAACAATCGTAGAGAAATAAATACCAGCTTGAAAAGCGCAATGGAAAGAGCGCACATGAGATCTTACATCTTCCTTCCCAGCACTTTACTAAAATAAATGGGGGAAAAGAAAAAGAAGAAGCAGAAGAAGTAGTAGTTGTAGACGAAGAAGAGGAAGAAGAAGAAGAAGAAGAAGAAGAAGAAGAAGAAGAAGAAGAAGAAGAAGAAGAAGAAGAAGAAGAAGAAGAAGAAGAAGAAGAAGAAGAAGTTATTTCTGTTATATTCAGTACACTTTAGCGGTAACCTAATGTCATGTGCATTTATCCCATTTTTACTTGTTGCTGGAGTGAAATATCCTCACATAGTCTTCCTACATTTACTTCCCCAGAATTTTGCTGTTCTGCTACATTCGAATGTTCAGAGCAATCAAGAAGCACTCCAAGCGGCTATTAGAAAGCTCAACCGTTGAGGAGGCATTCATCTTGGCCCAGAATAAGAAAGTAGCCACGACACTGTTTATTGTCCTGGCCACTTTTGTAATGATGGCCTTACCATACCATTTGTATGCCACGTACACAACCATCGAGAAGGACAAGAAACACTTTTCCGTCTACCTCAATCCATTGGTAAGTTGGGACATTATATTCTTCGTCTGTGTTGTGTTGCAGACGTACGTTTTGACTGCTTTCTCAATGAGTAGATTAAGATAATTGTGGGAGAAGTTGATTACATTTCAGGGGGGTAAAACGGCTTTGGACATCAAGTATTACTTTGTGAATGGTAATTTGTGTAGTAACTTTGCAGCAATAAAACATACGCACACACAGATCTACACACGCACACACATAAGAAGTTGTTAGTTGCATATCCTTTACAGGACGTCGCAGTCAACACCATCATTTTTTGACTGTGATCTCTTGGCAAGTTTACGTTCAGTAGTTTGCCATTGCTTTCTGAACGACCGGCACCCATGTTATTTCGTAAAACACCAACGCAACGCGGTCTGCTGCCAAATCGCCCGCAGCTGTGTTTCGAACGAGGGTATACGGGATTACGAACTGCGTCGGTAACCCCTTCGCAACGGAGCCACAGAGGATAAGAAGCAGAAAAGAACAACAATAAAAACAAAAGGAAGAACAAGAAGAAGGATCAACTTATAAAATAGACATGCATAACCGGGATGGTTGGAGACGCGGTGACACAGCAATTAACGTGCTCGCTTGCCAAGGCAGTGGCCCGTGTTCAGTGCCCAGCAGAGGCAGTGTTATTTTTATTACCAACCCCTACGGCTCTAGAGGTCGACTCAGGCTCGTATTAATATGTGCCAGACAGTTTTAAGAATTTTCTGGAATTTGCATGTGAAGGAAAGACGGCACGAAAGGAAACTGCCACCTTACCTCATATATGTCGTAGCCTATATTTTAACACTTTATACCCTAACGGCAGTATTTGCTATGGAACTACCTTTGTTTTAATTTGCCGGAAGTTGTATGGAAAACTGAAAACAGGAAATGTCTTTGGATTCCAGCTGTGTAATCAGAACAGTATTATAGAAATGGCTTTGTTATCGAAAATTGAACGCGACATAATGGTATTAAAATAATGGCAAACTTCTGCGAAACATATAGGCCAATTGCAGACCAGGTTAAATTAAAACAGGAAACCATAGTCAACTAATAAAGACACAAACACATGTATAGCAACCAGAATAAAGAAGCTTGAAAAAATAGCCAAACGGGATATTTGCACGACAAGATTGACACCCCATACAAAAGACATTTATGTGGGGGAAAAACACATTAGTTAAATGTGATATGTTATCCCTGTATGAAGTTTCTTTACACAACAAAGGCTGGTCCGATCTCATTCTTTCCAAAGAAAGCATCTTAGGAAAAACAAACAACAGAAAACCATAAATGTCAAAAATTAATTTCCGCAGAGTCAAGGAGTTGACAGACATGTTTGTAATCGGGCATGTTTTCAATAAAATATTAACAATCCATACTGTGTATACTAATCAAACGAAGTCGCTGGAACACACATTCGCACTACTGATTGTGAGTTGTTACAGAGTTTCTATATTTGTGCATGTGTGCTTCCTGAAATAATATTTTACGTAATCCTCAATTCCAGAGCAAAGCAACGTTCTAATACGTGTATTTTGATGCGTATAAAAATCTCACACTGTCAAAGACTCGATAGTACCACACCTCGTGAAGCCATAGCACAGTTGAGTAGACACTCAACAGGCCACGTTTGCCAGCAGAGTGCGATGTGAGGTAACACGCACGAAGGTGAAGGTCACCCCGCGTGGTGTGTAACCACGGGAGAGAGGTTAGGGGGACGGGAGACTGGACTTGAGGCGTTCACATCGTTTAGAATAGCGTTAGGAGTTTTGTGTTCACTAATAGATAGAACTAGCATAGGGTTAGCAGTTTGTGTTAGATAATTCTGTGGCTGTATATTGTGTATTGCATTAGCGACTGTTTACCGCTTGTAAGCGAGCCAACGGCAATAAAATGGACCATACATTTTGCCTCCCACACGACTTGCAAGTTGTCTTGTATGGGTGTGTGAGAAGTACCCGTTGAGGCCTGTCAGTTGAGTTGTTGACAGGCCAGGGTAATTGTGGTGTCAGAAAGTGGTGCTTGGACGAAAGCGCCAAGCTAATACCCACAGTAAAAGGGTAATTGTGGTGTCAAGAAGTGAAGCTTGAACGAAAAGTTCAAGCTAATCCACTCATCCACGGGCTCGAGACTAGGGTTTCATTTTTGTAGTAACGATAATTTGTGCAGACAGGAGAATTTGCGAGCTAGAAATATGCCTATCGTGACAAAATAGTGTTTAATTGTGTTTATGATATATTTATTGAATGAAATCATGTATTCTTCGAAGCTGTAAGTATTAATATTCTTATTTTCTTATATTTATTCATATATTTACAAAATTTATTCTTGAATAAGCACCAAACATGATTCACGGCGCAGGAATACACAGGCAGCCGACAATATTGATTTTTGAGATCTAAAAATAGCGCTGCGCGATGACGTAGATTGATTGACAGACAGTTGTTCTGCGTCATTAGCATAAAGCAGTCGAGTGTTTACAAAATCGCTTAGCGGCGGCCCGCCTGAATCTGTGCTGTATATTGTTTATTATTTACTTATTTAAGTTACTAAATGAATATATTTATTTGTTGACACATTATTATGTTATTTTGATTTCTTTACAAGCATTTATTCATTTTTGGGTCTATTTTCTCTTTGCTTATCGTCACGATGGAACTATTTTCGGGCTAAGCATCTGATACTTAGCTGCACAACGTTTACAGAAATTAACTAGGTTAGTAACGAAAGGCAATTATTGTTTAAAACAAAGACAGGACATTGACATTAAAATTAATTAATACATATTCTAGGTGTTCGTAAGTCTGTCATTGTCTAAGTCATTGTCCTTAGTTGTCGAGTAAATCATATCGTTTAGTAGGCGTGTTTACTGCTGCCCTATATATCAGAGGGCAAACAACAGCTGTGCACATACACCTGTGGGCCAAATACCGTGTGCTACGTACGAAACGTGTCGCCACCCCAGTGTACCAAACAAGGTGACCTGTGTCAAAGGAGCTTCGTTCCCACATTAAGCTGAGTACACTTATATATTTTGTCATGCAATTTGATTAATAGTGCATCTCTTTTTCAGCATGTAACGCGTTGACATATTTGTATATTCTGTTTTTCTGCAAGATAAATCTGGGCAGGGTAAAAACAGAAAGCACAACTGATAGTGATCAGATAAGAACAAACATAACATATCAAAGATAAATAACTGATTAAAGTCATCATTGCCTATCACTGTTAGCCAAGTACTAAAGTAAGATGGCAACTTTATCAGATTTCATAAAAGCAGGCAAAGAACTAGAATTAACAGGAAAAGAACTACAACAATATGCTGATCAGAAATTTAAAGAAACAAAAGAGGAACAAACACGAAAAGAGAATGCGGAGAGGGACGAACGCGCACGAGAAAGAGAACATGATAAGGAGATGAAACAAAAACAATTAGATCAAGAGAAAGAATTAAAACAAAAGGAATTAGATCTAAAGCAAAAAGAGATAGATGAAATGGCAAGAGTTAAAGAAAAACAAATTCAAGTAGAATCAGAGACACAATTAAAAATGAAAAGCATGGATGTAGACTCACACGCAGAGATCTCTGCCACTAAACTAAGAAGTCAACAAGAGGAAAATAAGTTCAACAAATACAAAAATATTATCAAACCATATTGTAAAGAGGACTCCATATCTGCCTGGACAGAGAATGTAGAGTATCAATTTAAATATCACCAAGTTCCTTTAGATATGTGGGCTCCGATTTACATGAAGAATCTAAGTGGTGAGCCCCTTAAAGTAATAGAGTCTATTCCTATTGAACTTAGATCTAGCTATCAATACATCCATGATAGGATTATGCAGCACTTTTTACTTGATGCCCCTGGGTATCAGGTTCAGTTCTCAAATTTAAAACCTAAACCTAGTGAAACTTTTATAGATTATTTTTCAAATGTGCAGAGTGTACTAAACAGGTGGCTTAAAGCAGCTAACATAGGAAAAGACTTTGATAGATTAAAAAACCTAATAGCTATGGACAAGTGTATATCTACTATACCTTCTCCTTTTGCTAAGTTTTTGCAGCAGTCAGACATTGAAAACATCGAGCAGTTCGAAAAAAAAGGTTCAGCATATTTTTCTTCTAACAGAGAGATTTTTAAGACCTCAAGTGACTCTGAGATAGTTTCCTTTGTCAAAGACCAATCAAAACACTATCAGGGTAACAGAAAACCTTTTCAGAAGTATGATAAGAAAGACAGAAAAGTTTCCAAATGCATGTACTGTCAACTAATGCACGACACTTATGCTATGTGCGACAAATCGCCGAATTATCCGGCGCATCTTGAAAATGTGATCAAGAAGCAGCAAAGCAAACGGTCTGCATACAGGCGTGCAATCAAATGTTTTTTTTGTTCCTCTTATGGCCATTATTCTAATAAGTGCCTTGGCCGCCAACGTTTGAAAGCTAACAACGCTATGTTGATTGACACCTCTTCAGATGGTGGTAGTGAGAATGAGTGTGAGATTGAAAGTGACTTACCAACTAACCAAGCAGAGGATGTGTGTGCTGCTAACGATATGTTAAGCTTTGACGGCTGTGAACGATGTCACCAATTCCATGCAGACGGAAGACTAGAATGTGGACATACAGTACCATGCTCATCTGAGAGTGTGAATGCAGCATTAGCCTCCAGAGGCAAGTTAGTGTTCCACAATGCAATGGTCAATGATGTACCATGCCAATGTTTGCTGGATAGCGGCAGCACCCTTATTGGTCTTCGAAAGGAACTAGTGAGTCCGGGTGATTACACAGGTGACACTGTCAGATGCCGAACCTTTTCGGGTAACATTGAGACTTACCCTTTGGCAAAAGCCCGTATTGATTCTCCGTTTCTTTCTGGTACCTTTACTTGTGCAATACTTAACAACCCTTGTACTGATTTAATTTTGGGGTGTTTACCTCAACTGAAACAATGTACTAATGAGGAAATAGTTGCATGGGAGAAATTAAATGCAGCTAATGCAACAACAAGAGCAGACAGTGTGAAACATCAAGACACACTACAAGATGAGAGACTACTGTTGCTTTCCCCAACTGGCACAGATGACACCAGCAGACAGAAATTTATAGAACAGCAAAAAGCTGATACTAGTGTGTCTCCATACTTAAAATTGTTAAAAGATAAAGCCAAAGTGACCAAAAATGCATCTTGGGTTTTTAGACTTAACAATGGTATTTTAACTAGATATTATACTACTGGTAACCATGAGATTCAGCAAACGGTGTTACCTGAACAACATCGTCTAACTGTGCTAAAGATTGCACATGAGTCACCGTTTGCTGGTCATCTTGCATATGATAAGACCAGGGCCAGAATTCAGGCTCATTTCTATTGGCCAGGTTTTTGCAATGACATAAAATTATTTTGTCGTTCGTGTAATGTCTGTCAACAATTGGTACGTAAAGGTAAACATCCTACAGCTGAAGTACAGCCTTCTACACTGGCTTCTAGGCCATTTGAAAGTGTGGCGGTAGATATTGTTGGACCCCTAAACCAGGTGTCCAGCAAAGGAAATCGCTTCATATTGACAATGGTCGACCTATGTACAAGGTGGGTTGAGGCAGTAGCTTTGAAATACATCACCTCCAAAGACGTTGCCAATGTATTTCTACACCTGTTCTCACGATTCGGATTCCCACGGACCATTTTATCCGATCGTGGAACTCAGTTCATATCGGCTGCAACGCAAGCCCTTACAAAAATGTTAGGCATTAAGCAACATTTTACGACAGCTTACCATCCAGCCAGCAATGGAATAGTAGAGAAAATTAATGGGGACCTAAAGTACATGCTGGCTAAGGTTACAGCAGAAAACCCAGCTGATTGGGATACACTGTTACCAACAGTGCTGTTCGCCTATCGGGAGATTCCCCATTCTAGCACGGGTTTCTCACCCTTTGAATTAGTTTACGGGGCTAACCCACGTGGACCCCTAACTATTTACCATCAGGTACTAACAAATTCGATAGAAATTCCTACCCCAAAAACACCTTATGAAATGGTGACAGAGACACGAGACAAGATCATGAAATCGTGTGTTATAGCTAAGGCAGCTTTGGAGAGGAAGGGTCAAATCTACCGCCAATATGCCAACAAAGGGACAAGAACAATTGAACTTGAACCAGATCAAGACATACTCTTGCTACTTCCAGACAAAAGAAATTTACTATTAACCTCATGGCAAGGGCCATTCAAGGTGGTACGCAGAATTTCAGATGTTGACTATGAAATATCGATAAACGGACACTTAAAGATATTCCATGTCAACATGTTGAAACCTTACTATACAAGACAAGAAACAGAAGTAGTGACAGACGAACAGAGTGCACCAACACCCAGTGATCAGACGACAGACATACACAACGCAACTACACTAGTTAGCGAGACTGGCAGTTCCGACAATGGCAATACACCCAGTGAGTTAACAGAATACACACTTAGCACCACCACGGTACTGAATCAGGTAGACGACGACGGAATGGAACTACCTGTTCCCATTGTAGACAAAACTGCGACAGTGGACAGCATACATATAGATCAGGGACTAACAGACATTCAACGACGACAATTAGTGGAGTTAGTTACTGAATACAAAGACTTATTCTCTGACATCCCAGGTAGGACGGACAGAATCGAACACTCCATTCTTCTTTCGGATTCTAAGCCTATTAAATGTAGGCCGTACTCTATCCCACTCAGCTATAGGGAAAATCTAAATAAGGAAATTCTTAATTTAGAAGCTAGCGGGATTATCCAAAAGTCTACATCAGAGTACTCTTTTCCAATCGTCCTAATTAAGAAGAAGGATTCCACAATTCGTCTGTGCGTGGACTATCGGAAACTCAATAACATCACTAAGATCGACGCAGAACCTATTCCTTCCTGCGAAGATCTTATCTTGGACATGTCTACTTCTAAAATCTTTTCAAAACTAGATCTTACTAAAGGATACTGGCAGGTCCCGATGCAAGCTCAATCTATGCATCTTACTGCGTTTTCAACACCTTTAGGACTATACGAGTGGCGATTTCTTCCTTTCGGACTTCGAAATGCTCCTGCCACTTTCGTACGCTTAACTAGAGATCTGTTACATGGAGTGACGAATACTGTGACCTATATAGATGATATATGTGTCCATACTGAAGACTGGACTACACACTTACTGAAACTGAGACATGTCTTTGATAGGTTGCGACTCTTCGGTCTCACTGTCAAACCGAGCAAAGTCGAATTAGGCCTAAAAGAAATTGAATTTTTGGGTCATGTCATCTCTCAAGGTCAACTGAAGACTGACAATAGGATTATTACAAAAATTATGAATCTAACCATGCCTACTACGAAAAAGCAGGTTAGAAGTCTTTTAGGATTAGTTAATTACTACAGTAAATTTATTCCAAACCTAGCTGAAATTACAAGTGTATTTTCTAATGTGCTAAAAGCATCAGTAAAATTGGATGTGAAAGATGCATTATTAATTTCTGCATTGTCAAAATTGAAAATTCTTTTTAGTAATGTTCCCATCCTCCGCTTGCCTAACCCTGGGCTCGTTTATTATCTTAGGACAGATGCCAGCAGGATCTCCATCGCTGCAGTCCTAGGCCAATTTTATGAGGGCATCTTCCATCCGATTTGCTACGTGAGCCGTAAGATCACACCTACCGAGTCCAGATATTCGATAGCAGAACTGGAGGCCCTGAGCGTCATCTACTCAGTGAGAAAGCTCCACCGCTTTCTGGCGGGTGTGCACTTCATTATCCAGACCGACAATTCTCCCATTACGGTCATTCAGACTGGTGTGCACCGAAACGACAGGATATACAGGTGGTCTCTTATCCTTCAAAACTATACATTCAGTATAGAGCATATTAAGGGGAAAGACAACACCCTAGCTGATACCCTTAGTAGACCATCTGGGGTAGAAATACCTGAAATCCAATCTTAAATGTAGAGTGATGGTTGGTACATGGGTATCTGATAATATAAGATGTAAAATAGCTTACATACATATCCACATTATTGGCGTAATCATGTACCAAAACACTGAACTATCATGTGTCCGTGGACATCAGATTAAGAACTGTGCTGCTATACTTAGATACCACCGTGTGAACTAGGACAGCTCATTTCCAACTAAGCTCCATTCCGGTGTATCATATATATGAACCGCAGAAAACAGTGTCAGAACAGTGCTTAATTACAGACACGAAAAGACAGAGCTACAACACCAGCGAACTCTACACGTGCACTACCGAGAGAACATTAAGATGACTGTGTAATGTATTTCAGATACCCAGGCAAAGTGTGTGGTTATATTATGCCTATACAACCATTGCACATACATGAAGGCAACTACTAACCTGTGTAAACCAAATACTATGTATATAAACTTATTGTGATATGTAATATAATATTTTAAGATAGTGATAAATTAGATGTAGGTTAGGAACTATAACAGTTCTCATTTATTTTAATAATGTAGTTAGTACAGTAATTAACCCATTAAAATTAGATTAGAATATTAGTTTAGACATAAGAATAGTTTATTACAAGTTAAATTAAATTTATGATATGAATAGTACCATTTAGATTGTTATATTTCACTTAGTTTCATTGTAGTTAGTTTATTCCATCTTAATGAAACCATACCATCTTTCAAATATTACCATTTATTAGTATCATCATTTGACATCATAATAGATTAAAAAGAGTAGATAAGGTAACATACAGCATTTACACCAGTTAGATTAAGAACATCACTCATATAATTCCTTTGTGCATTTAAAAACATTATTTAGCATAGTATTTAGAAAAGTACATAAATTGTGGTCACATAATCCATTTAATTAAGGTACATAACTCACATCACAACAATTGCATTTAAATAGTTAGATTACATCACTTAGATTAGAAAAAAATAAGAAGTAATATAATCATATCATATAATTAACATAACAAATTTAATAAATTTAGGTAACACATTAAATACTTAGTTATAGAATTAGAATGGTATGTTATAATGTAAAGTTTTCGTTAGTGAAATTGTGTTAGTGTGAATGTGTTGTCTGTAATATAGTTTAGAACTTAGATTACAGTATTTTGGGTTTCATGGCAAGTGAATGTAGTCACGAATTAGTGTTATACACCTGTTTGTGGCCACATTGAACCAAATTATGACACTCAAAAAACTAACATACATACACATAGAATTTATAAATAGAGGATAGAAATTAGATTAGTAGATTTATTACATCCAAACACACAAACAAACAGAAAAACAAACATATAAATTGCATACACTATTTGTAAATCAAAGACAGATAACTATGGGGCCAGGGGACATAATAGACAACGAAGAACTAAATTAACAGTGAAATAAAGTCTTACGCGCGGAAGCGAAGGAGGTAAAGCCTGTCGCACACACTCTTGTAGAATGGTTGTTAAATATTATATGGGGGACATGAAATAATTCATGTGTTGACCCTAAGAAAGTCAACTTTGTATGGGTAGTAAGTTAATTTACTATGTGAGGGCAGGTCTTATAAGACAACGGTCCGGTTCAGACATACCTCTGATAAATATAATATAGCATGTGAGAAGGGGCTCACGCCAACCAGTCAAGTTTGTGGCGATTGCCAGTAGCCAAGTAAGGCTTTGCTACATTGTGACAATAGTTATTAATAGTCTATTGGAATGCCCAAAGCCAGGTTATCTAGAGTCTTTGACAAAAATTAGAGACACTAATTTTTTGTTTGGGAACCTCTTGCGTCACAACCAATGAGTGAAAGTTGATGACGCAACACAAGAGGGGTGGGTGTGTGTCAAAGACTCGATAGTACCACACCTCGTGAAGCCATAGCACAGTTGAGTAGACACTCAACAGGCCACGTTTGCCAGCAGAGTGCGATGTGAGGTAACACGCACGAAGGTGAAGGTCACCCCGCGTGGTGTGTAACCACGGGAGAGAGGTTAGGGGGACGGGAGACTGGACTTGAGGCGTTCACATCGTTTAGAATAGCGTTAGGAGTTTTGTGTTCACTAATAGATAGAACTAGCATAGGGTTAGCAGTTTGTGTTAGATAATTCTGTGGCTGTATATTGTGTATTGCATTAGCGACTGTTTACCGCTTGTAAGCGAGCCAACGGCAATAAAATGGACCATACATTTTGCCTCCCACACGACTTGCAAGTTGTCTTGTATGGGTGTGTGAGAAGTACCCGTTGAGGCCTGTCAGTTGAGTTGTTGACACACACAATCTTCATAAATTGTTCCCTTTCATTTATCAGATCTGCGGAATCGTTCAGCGTTGCTAATCAACAGTATAGATAAAAGAAGTAACGGTCGCAGCAGGATATAATACAAAATGAAAACAGACAGGTATGCGTGATTCTTGCCAAAAAGGTGAGAGATAATAAAAACAGACATATCTTACAACGAACGCAAATTCAGAAATTGGAAATCAGTGCGGAAAATAACAATGATAATAAATAAATAAAATAAGATAAAAATAAGTTACACCACAACACAGAGAATCGACGTTTCTATCTTAGTTATCTTCATCACAAACAACACAAGCAGATCTTTAAAAAAAATGAAATTAGACAGTTTAATTGTAAATTAAGACGTTAACAAAAAAATAAATATTAGTATCAAACATTATTATGTCATTGCACAAGCTCCATCTCTAGAACCGTTACGCAGAATTTCATTTATGAAAGGAGCCAAATAAGAACACGTGAAGCTGAAGAGACAAATGAAAATCGTAGATTGATTAGAGAAATTAGACGAATCAGTCAAAAATTTTTGGACATGTTATGAGAAGAAATGGACTGGAGAACTTGGTGACAGCTGGCAAGATCGAGGGGAACAGACCAAGAGGAAGACCGAGAGGAAAATACCTGGATGGCTTGGCCACATGGCATGGACGAGACAGGAACACTGAGCTGATCCACGACTCTGGTGATCGAGTGAAATGGCGAATCATGACCGCCCACGCTTTCCGGCATGGCACATGATTGATTGATTGATTGAAGCTGAAGGTATGCAAACAGTTAGATATGAATGTATACCGAAGAGTCAGCAGAGTAATTAATACAGTAGCATCTTTAAACGTATTGATTCACGCTATATGGATGTATCCCAAAGAGTTGATTAACTGGTTCTCGATTTGAAACCTAATTCAACTGTTAGTAGCGTGGCTTTAATGATGTGATCAGAAGTGAAATGGTTAGAGTCGGGTTTCTCAAAATGCTGTATCATATTTCTAATTTACTCCCTAAAGCGATCGGCTATGCGTCTGCCAGTCTGTCCAATATATTTCATGTTACATCGTTTCCATATAATACTATGTTTTTGCCCTCGCTTTGAACTTAAGTGTAATCCATGCACACTACCTCTAGTAGTTCTGGACTCAATTTTGCGTGTGTTTTAGCTTTTCCTTTTAACAGTGTCCTTCGCCATTTGGTGAACATACTCCGACTTCAGAGGTTACCTGTAATTTGCGTCCCAAAGTCAAGGACGATAGGTCAACATTTTAGTCTAACTTTACGATGTAGGGGTTATGAACTCCTTACCTCGGCATGAGCACACCGGATGTTTAAGAACACGGGTTCTTATCCATTCGGCCATGTTAATCTACATACCATATATTAGTTTTCGGAATACTCATGTAAATAAGTCTTTCAAGGAAAAAGTGCCTAAGGAAAATGTTCCGACCTGTGACTGAATAACGTGTGAGCATGTCAAGCACGTCTTCCGGTGACGTTTAGATGTGTCCACATAAAGTAACTAGCGGATGGTGACTGTGAACAAGATGTTCTCTGAGATTTTTGGTGCGGCGACAGATTGCCATAGGTCGCTAGGAAACACCCCCAGAGTTGTTGGGTTTTATGTTGTTGGGAGAAAGATAAGTTTGATGACCAGGGCATCATTATCAAGTGCCGTGCCGACTGGCGTAGGCGTTCATGACTCTCCACATATCTCGGTCTTTTGGTTTTCTGGATCAACTCTGCCGTTGATATTCCTTCATGCCACTGTCGCAATCCAACCAGCATCATTTCTCGTGGTCTGCCTCTGCCTCTCTTCCCCTCGATCTTTCCAGTTGTGACGATGTTTTCCAGCGCCTGTCTTCTCATCACATTACCAAAAAAGCTGTTTGTCTCTTTCTTATTGTTGTATATAATGTTCTAGTTTCGTTAGCCTCTTTATGGCATTCGTTGTTAGTTACTTTGGCAGTCCAAGGAATTCGCAACATTCGTCTAACGAACCACATCTCTGTTGCTTCCGATCTCTTCCTAATTTATTCATTTATATTCCAAGATTCACAGCCAAACAGCAAAACAGGTTCTATATAGCTCTTCGGCACTCTCTTTCTTACATTCAATGACAGTGACTAATTGCATAAGATATTCTTCATTTTCTGAAATGCAGCTTTTGCTTGCCCTATTCTGCTCTTGATCTCTGTTGTGCAGCTTCCATCTGATGTTATAAATGTCCCTAGATATTTAAAACTATCCATTTGGTGAAGAATTTTCCCTTCTATCACTATTTCACATTTGGGTGTCACTATTTTCTTTGATATCACCATTGTTACTGTTTTCTTGATATTTAAGGAGAGTCATTTCTTAGCACTCTCTGTTACTACAATGTCCAACAACTGTTATAGATCTGTTGCATTATCCGCTATCAATACTGTGTCATCTGCATAGCGTATATTATTTATATTATAACCTCCAAATATTATTCCTGGCTTTTCTTTGATCTCTCTCATTATTACTTCGCTATAGAGGGAGAAGAGATCCGGTGACAAAACACATTACTGTTCTTACTCCCAACTTTATGTGTTCATAATTTCCTTCTTTATTTCCCATTGTAATTGCTGCTATTTGGTTCCAGTAAATTTTTTTTTTATTATTCTGAGATCTTTCCCATCAATGTTAATATCTTCCAACATTTTAATCAGTTCATCATATTTTACTTTATCAAATGCTTTAATATAATCTATGAAGCACAAATATATGTCTTTCTTTGTCTCTACTGATATTTCTAATAGTGTTCGTAATGTGTAAATTGCATTGTTTGTAACTTTTCCTTCCACAAATCCATACTGTTCTTCACTAATTTCCATTTTTATTTTTTTATTTTCCCCCCTTGTTCTTCTCATTATAATTCTGAGTAGAAGCTTAGTGACATGATTTATGAGGTTAATCCTACGAAAATCTTCGCATTCAATTGCACGTGGATGAAATGTGAATATATGTTTCCGTTCAAAATTGGGAGGGCGCGTTTTCTTAATGAAAGACATTTGTGGCGACACTCGTATACAATAAAAAGCTGTAGACAGAATGTGCTCTTGGTACGGCCGTCTACGGGAAAAGTCTAGCATTGCATAGGCTCTCTCCAGGCTCTGTTGCGAAGGGAATTCGAATGCATTCGTAATCCCGCACGTCGCGTAAGAAAAATAGCTGTTGCGATTTTGAACAAACCGCCTTGCGTTGGTTTCCATACAAAG
Organism: Cepaea hortensis; assembly: GCA_963921405.1. Classification (NCBI taxonomy): domain Eukaryota; kingdom Metazoa; phylum Mollusca; class Gastropoda; order Stylommatophora; family Helicidae; genus Cepaea; species Cepaea hortensis. The sequence continues at coordinate 79,872,962 of OY992878.1, forward strand.
GTATGAGCGTCGGTAGTTAAGACAGCAATGGCAAACTACTGAACGTAAACTTGCACGGAAATCACAAACAGCCAAACAATGTTGGAGTTGACTGCAGCGTCCTGTAAAGGATATCATCTAACTGCAGGAAGTTGTTATTATCCTAAAAGATACGACGCAGACGAAGTAGCTGGGAATATGGGATACAGTCTTTGCCTAGTTTCAGCTGGAATGAACTGTAGAGGAGGAAACCGTCAGCATCAATGGGCTTATAGTATATGGGGGTGGTGTTAACAAGTGTAGCTGATATTGATGATGAGATCTAGGCAATTGGCCGAAGTGGTAGAAATTTCTGAAGTGAATTTTATCCACGGGTGGAAATTCTGAATAGTCATTAATGAAACGGTTGAGTTCCTCCTCTTTCATATAGATTCGGTAAAATGAAGGGAAAGATCCATCAATAAGATTTTCCAGGTGTCCCATAACAAATCTTGTATATATTGATTGTTGTCCTTTCTTTTGTTCTTTCTTATTTCTCGAGTTAAAGATTTATACTTCATCTTGCTGTTATCGGATTCACCTCCTTTCTGTTTCAGTTCTCTTCGTTGTTTTATTAATTCTAACGTGTCTGGTGTAAACCATGGCTTATGTTGCTTTTTCTTGGTCGGAATTAAATCTTTGGCTGCAGTTATCAAGATTTCCCCTTGTACAGACATCAAGACCCCAAAACGATTCCTTACTTCTACGTTGTATGCATCTGGTATTTGTGTGTGTGTGTGTGTGTTTTTTTTTTTTTTGGTCCTCGGGTAAGCTTTTTGAGTTTTAATTTTAGATCTGCTTCTAATAACTGATGATATGTATCACAATCTGCACTTCGTAGGGTTTTTGCAGATGTTATGCTTGATCTCCATCTTCTTTGTATTAAAATATACTCTGTCTGATGCTTGCTAATACTGTCCGCGGACTTCCATGTGAAGAGTCTTCTTGGATGTTGTTTAAAAAATGTGTTGGCTATCTTTAACTCATTTTCTGTACAAAATTAACAATAGCCTTGTGTGTATTTCCTGGAGTCAACCGGAGAAGTTAAATGAACACAATTTATAAGTTGCATCTTTGATTCAAAGAATACCATGGGCAGGCGGGAAAACCAATGATCAAGTCCTACAAGAAACAAATGAAAATCGTACACTGATTAGAGAAATTAGACGTAGACAGTCGAAATTGTTTGGTCACGTTATGAGAAGAAATGATCTGGAGAACTTGGTGACAACTAGTATGATCGAGGGGAACAGACCAAGGGGAAGACCTAGAAGCAAGTACCTGGATGGCTTGGCCTTGTGGCATGGTCGAGACAGAAACACGGAGCTGATCCACGACTCTGGTGATCGAGTGAGATGGCAGAACATGACCGCCCACGCTTACCGGCATGGCACATGATGGATGGATGGATGGAAGAAGAAAATCTGAGACGAACTTTAATACCGTTAATTATTACACTTTTAGCTCCGCTGTATATATCAACAGAATCTTCACTAATACTGATACAATTGCTCCATAGCTGCATCAGTTCTTCGACACCAACAGCACAGAAGTACCCGCTCTTCTGTCTCGGACACAACCATACTCACGTTGAACGGTTGCATAATATGCGAAACATTTACAGTCAATGCGAGTCGAGCACGAGCAGGTGGAAACTACCGAACGTCTTGGGTTGTAGAAATATGAAGTATGTCAGCTTTTGCTGTTTTTGCCCAGTCAGTTTTTATTTCCCTAACCTTTATTGCTGCTCCATCAATTTTTGTTTTACATAAACCTGATAAGGATATAGCAGCAATTCAAGAAATAAGGTGGCCAGGAGAGGGTACTTTAGAGCAAAATGGAATGATTATATTATATGGAGGAAACACCCAAAATAAACATGAATTAGGAACAGGATTCGTCATCAAAAAAGAGTTATGGGGGAACGTTTTAAACTTTAAAGCTTTTAATGACAGGATTAGTAAATTACGAATAAAAGGTAAATGGAAAAATATAACGATGATTAATGTACATGCACCTACTGAAGAGAAAGAAGATGATATTAAAGAAGACTTTTATAATGATCTGGAAGATGTCATAGAAGAAACCTCCAAACAGGACATCCTGATTATGCTGGGAGACTTCAATGCAAAAATAGGTAGAGAGCAAACTAATAAAAAAAAGTGGCCGGTATGGAAAGCCTACATACAACTTCAAATGATAATGGATGGGGAGTCATCAACCTGGCAGAAGCCAAAGGACTGCAGATTAGCAGTACCAGACTACAAAGAAAGGATATACACAAACAAACTTGGAAATCATGTGACAAGAGAACCTATAATCAAATAGATCACATTTTAATTAACAACAGAAATGCATCAAACATACAGCAAGTCAGAAGTTATAGAGGAGCTGAGTGCCACAGTGACCACTTCCTCGTTTGAGCAAAATTTAAAATAAAACTTAAGAGAGGTTTCTATACTAAATTACAAAGATTACACCCAACATTTAACAGAGAAAAACTACAAGACATTACAGTCAAAGAGAAATTTACAGATGAAATAAGATGTAAACTTGAAACTCTGCAAAACACTTTGGAGGAAAGCGTTGACCAAGCTTGGTTGAACATCAAGAATACAATTCAATCTACCGCAGAAGAATGTCTCGGTGTGTTAACCACGCATAGAAAGAACAGATGGTTCAATCAAAAATGTGAAGAAGCAGTCATTAGGAAGAAGAATGCCAGACATGTATGGTTAAATGACATCAATAACATCCAAAAGGAAGAGCATTATAGAAATGAATGTAAAGAGGCTACAAAAATAGTCAGACAGCAGAAGCGAGAATATATGAGTAATATAATCAAAGATATGGAAACTAATCACCAGAAAAATGAATCCAGAAAATTTAAAAAAAAAACTGAAGTCAATGAAACGAGGGCACCAACAAAACACATATGGTTTAAAAGACAAAAATGGGAATATGATAAATACCAATGAGGAAATTTGCAACACATGGAAAGAATATTTTATTGAATTACTAAATTGTGAAGCTCCAAGTAACATTTTCCCACAGGAAGAGGTTCTAACATGCGAACCACAAATTGAAGAACCTACATTTCAAGAAATCCTATATGTAATCACACGACTTAAAAACAATAAGGCAACTGGGACTGATGGAATTTCTGCTGAATTTATAAAGGCAGGTGGCCATGCATTACATCTAAAGCTATACGAACTAATAATAAAAATCTGGAGGACAGAAGAATTACCCTATGACTGGAAAGAGTCATTATTGATACCTATCTTTAAGAAAGGAGACAAGTTCCAATGTGGAAATTATAGAGGAATATCACTACTGTCCACAAGCTATAAGATACTATCCGCAGTATTACTAAATAGACTAAAACCATATTCAGATGACATATTAGGTGACTACCAGGCGGGTTTTAGACAAAACAGATCAACAATAGATCAGATATTTATCTTACGACAAATAGCCGAGAAACATTGGGAATATAAAAGAGATCTCCATAACATTTTTGTGGATTTTAAAAAGGCTTATGATAGTGTCCATAGGAATAGTCTATGGAATGCTATGCAGGAATTTGGAATACCAAGGAAGTTAATCAACATGACCAGACTATGCATGGAAGATACTTATAATATAGTAACATATAAAGGCAGGAAATCAGCCCCTTCCAAATAACATCTGGCTTGAAACAGGGTGATGCACTATCGCCGCTACTCTTCAATCTGGCTCTAGAGAAAGTTGTAAGGAAGGTAAAGGAGGAATGTGATATTGGAGGAACATCCAAGCTGCTTGGTTATGCAGATGAAATAGATATTATAGGGCAAAGTGAACAAAAGACATTGGAAATATTGACTCACTTAAAGGAAAAAGCCCAACAGATGGGGCTGGTTATCAACCAAGATAAGACAGAATATATGGTAATTTCAAGAGACGGAATGGCTAAAAACTCTGGCCACATACAAATAGATAATATGACCATTAAAAGAACGGAAACATACAAATACCTGGGTACAATCTTCAACTGCTCCAACATCATAAGGGAAGAAATACAAACTAGAATCAACTCTGGAAATAAGATATACTATGCACTACAACATCTACTAAAATCAAAGGCGCTATCTCGTAACACCAAAATCACAATATACAAAACACTGATCAGACCAGTTGTGCTGTATGGCTCTGAAACCTGGAGTACAACGAAAGGAGACGAAGCCTTGTTACAAACCTTTGAGAACAAAATTTTAAGACGCATCTTTGGATCCATTAGGGATACACAAAGTGGAGAGTGGAAAAGAAGAAGTAACAAAGACATTTATGATCTGTTTAAGTCCCCGCTAATCACTGGTATGATGAAGGCTAATAGACTACAATGGCTGGGGCATATAGAAAGAATGGAAGATAATAGGGAAACAAAACTCGCTAACACTCAGGAAATAAATGACCGTAGACCCCGAGGTAGACCAAGAAGGCGGTGGAGAGATAATACATGTACAGACCTACGAGCACTTGGAATCAACGACTGGCAAGAGAAGGTCCACCAGAGAGACGAATGGAGACGAATTGTATCTGCAGCAAAGAACCTCAATGGCTCGGAACGCTGAAGAAGAAGAAGATAAACCTGATAATCCCGAACGTCTGATAGTTTCCGCCGGCTCATTCCCCACTGAAGAAATCTCGGGTATTCTTAGTGCATGCGGTATCTATCGTCAGCTTCTTTTCCTCGCCTCTTGATTTACTGACAATTGTTCAGTTCTCTCCATGCACCCCACATTGATGTAATAATTACAGTATAATCATAAAGAGAGAAGCCAGCGGGGCATAACATGGAGTTAGAGGGGAATAAAAGAATAACACGCAGAAAAGATGTAAAGATTAATAATTACTATATTCGGATGTGTTATTCCTGTCTTTTTTAAAATTTTTCTATTCACGCGGTTTGACTCCTTTCATCAAGTGAATCGCGTTGCATTGTTTCATCAAGCCTGTGGTTCTTGATATCCTAGACTTCGAAAAGCACTTGTTTTCGGATTTGCTTGCCCTAGCATTTGACTGTCCCCAGTCTACCTACAAGGTAGTCGTTGTGTGTCTCTCTTTGTCTGGTTCCTATTCCTTGATAGACATGGAAGACCCTAGCAGTAGCAGCAGCAGCACCGTCGGCATAGCTCTTTGGTTTATTGGAACACGCAAGTCTCTCTACCTTTTCAAGCTAAAGAGACATCAGAGGGGATTCGCTGGAACACGCAAGTCTTTCTACCTTTTCAAGCTAAAGAGACATCAGAGGGGATTCGCTGGAACACGCAAGTCTCTCTACCTTTTCAAGCTAAAGAGACATCAGAGGGGATTCGCTGGAACACGCAAGTCTTTCTACCTTTTCAAGCTAAAGAGACATCAGAGGGGATTCGCTGGAACACGCAAGTCTTTCTACCTTTTCAAGCTAAAGAGACATCAGAGGGGATTCGCTGGAACACGCAAGTCTTTCTACCTTTTCAAGCTAGAGAGACATCAGAGGGGATTCGCTGGAACACGCAAGTCTTTCTACCTTTTCAAGCTAGAGAGACATCAGAGGGGATTCGCTGGAACACGCAAGTCTTTCTACCTTTTCAAGCTAGAGAGACATCAGAGGGGATTCGCTGGAACACGCAAGTCTTTCTACCTTTTCAAGCTAGAGAGACATCAGAGGGGATTCGCTTGGGCTGACGCCTTTGTGAGTTATGGCTAGAATAGAATAGTTTGTGGTTTCTCTCTCTCTCTGCACAATCTCAACATACCTTTGTGAGTTATGGCTAGAATAGTATAGTTTGTTGTTTCTCTCTTTCTGCACAATCTCAACATACCTTTGTGAGTTATGGCTAGAATAGAATAGTTTGTTGTTTCTCTCTCTCTCTGCACAATCTCAACATACCTTTGTGAGTTATGGCTAGAATAGTATAGTTTGTTGTTTTTCGCTCTCTCTCTCTCTCTCTCTCTCTCTCTCTCTCTCTCTCTCTCTCTCTCTCTCTCTCTCTCTCTCTCTCTCTCTCTCTCTCTGTGTGCACAATCTCAACATAACTGTGTGAGTTATTGCTAGAATAGTATAGTTTGTTGTTACTCTCTTTCTGCACAGTCTCTGCATACCTTTGTGAGTTGTGGCTAGAATGGTATAGTTTGTTGTTTATCTCTCTCTCTCTCTCTCTCTCTCTCTCTCTCTCTCTCTCTCTCTCTCTCTCTCTTCTCTCTCTCTCTCTGTGTGGAATGTGTTTATGGATGGAATTTTGTGTGGGGGGAGGGGAGGTGTGGGATGTGCAGGTGGATGACGGATGTATGTGAGGATGGGGGATGTGTGTTTGGCTGGGTGGTTGGGGTATGAATGGGTGGGAGGGTATATGAGAGATGCATGTGTTGATGGGCGGGTGGGTGACGTGTGGGTGTGAGTGGTTGATGGATGAGTACGTGAGAGGGTGGATGTGTGTGAGATGAGTGTATGGTTGGGGGATGTGTGTGTGTTTGTGGGAAGATGTGTGTGAGCGGCGGATGTGTGTGGGTGGGGTATATGTGGGTGGTGGGGTGTGTGTGGGTGGGATGTGTGTGTTTTTGGGTGTTTATGGGTGGGGATATGTGTGGTCCGGTGGGGAAATGTGTTTGTGGGTGGGGATGTGTGTATAGGTGAAGGATGTGTAGTTGAGAGGTGGCGGATATTGGGTGGTTCGGTGGGTGTAGGTTGGTTGATGTGTGTGTGCGTGGGTGGGGAAAATTGTGAGGGTGCAGGAAGTATGTATGGATAGGTGCGGGATGTGTGGGTTGACGGGGGTATGTGTGTGTGGTTTTGTGATGTGTATTTTGCTGGGTGGTTGCGGGTGTGTGGGTGGGTGGTGGAGAATATGTGGGTGGGTGTGTGCGTGTCGATTATGGGATGGGTGGGGGATGTATGTGTGGGTGGGGAAATGTGTGTGGGTGGAGGATGGGTGGATGGGTGGCGGCATGTATGTTTGCCTTAGTCTGTGTGAGTGCGTGGAGGTATGTGTGGGTGGGTGGGGGTGTGGTTGGTAGGGGATGTGTGGGTGGCTGAGGGATGTGTGGGTGGCTGCGGGGTGTGAGGGTGGATGGGGGATGTGTCTCACAACATTGCAATATGCACTATTTATGTTTACAACTTTCATTTGACAATGTTTTTTTTTTCCCATGTGAATGTACCATGCGTAATATGCATTGTTTCTGCTTACAAAATCAGTTTGACAATGTTTTTGTTTCCCTATGTAAATGTAACATGCAGATTTGATGAATGAAAGATGAGTGATCGAAAGGGCTGAATGTAAGGCGGGCCTGCGTGCCTAATTTGTTACCCTTTTAAAATAAAGTTCGTTCGTTCTGCACAATCTCAACATACCTTTGTGAGTTATGGCTAGAATAGTATATTTTGTTGTTTCCTATTTGTACAATCTCAACATACTTTTCTTGTCTCTTTAAAACTTTAAAAAAAAAACGCTGAACATGTGTAGACAGTATAATGGCTGTTTCTATTTCTAGATTTCACAGAAATAAAGCTTACATATTGTGCGTGTGTTTTTTTTTTTTAAATAAACCATATTAGTTTAAAGAAACTACAGTGCACTTATTATCTGTGTTCTCTATCTTGACATAAATAATGTGAAAATGACTAGCCGTGAAAATATAAAGTATGTCAGCTTTTGCTGTTTTTACCCCAATCAATTGTTAATTTCCCGAACCTTTCTTACTCCTCATCAATTTTCATTTTGGCAGCTATTACAATATTTAGTAGTTGTTGACTTGGTAAGTCTATAAACATAGCATTAAAATGTACCGCCTACCAAAAAAAAAATGGTAGCTGTCTGTTTTGTTTACCTGAGAAATTATGTCAGTTGTGTTTAGGCTAGTATGTGAATATTTCTGTATGTGGTTAATCAAAACATGAAGATACATATGCATGTAGTAAAAGCTGAAGGTAACTATTTTTGGGTTTTGTTGCTTGAATCTTGGTGTAAAAATTGTCTTTATTTTGTGTTAGTGGAATTGGTGATAATATTTCTATATAATTCGTTAAAATGGTATATACTGATGTATACTTAATAGAACTGGATGTAAATATAGATGGATAGATAGGTAGGTAGATAGATACATAGATGGATGGATGGATGGATGGGCGGATGGATGGGCGGATGGATGGATGGATGGGTGGGCGGATGGATGGATGGATGGGCGGATGGATGGATGGATGGGCGGATGAATGGGCGGATGGATGGATGGATGGGCAGGCGGGCGGGTTCGGTAGATGCCTGTTTGCATGCATGGGTGGATGGGTGGATGGATGGGTGAGCATGTACATTTTTAGACTTTACCATGCTCCTGTGTTGTCTGTAAGCTCTGTTAGCACATTTCCGTGTATTAATGCCTAGTGCCAATTTCTTCTTCCTGCCTTCGATCCCATCAATCTTGTAGCAGTTACACTGATTACCAGATACCCTGTTCTCAAGGAATGTCCAGAAAATGCTGACAACTTTCTGATCATGTCCATAATGATATAATCGTATCTTTTTAGCGGGCTTTCTTCAGATTATCTCAACAGCAGGCATAATTGATACTCTATTTTCACAACACTGGTTCCTAAACTTCATCAAGCTACTGCTCCCCCCTTTGCCCCTCCCAAATTGACCATGTCCATAGCAACGTCACATAGAAAGCGGCATTGCATTTACCCATAAGCCAATGCTGAATAGTAAGGATACCGTGGTGAAACCATAAGCCAATGCTGAATAGTAAGGGTACCGTGGTGAAACCATAGGCACTTAGTTAAAATATGATGATACAAGAGGAACAAGGGGAAAGAAGAGATGTAAATACCTGGATGGATTGGCCACATGGTATGATAGAGACATGAACACAGAGCTGATCCACGACTCTGGTGATCGCGTGAGATGGCGAGACATGACCGCCCACGTTTATCGACATGGCACATGATGATGACGATTTAAGATAATGGTTACAGTATTTCACAGCGGCAAGTGAGTTAACGCCGCCTGCCTCGTGGGCCGAAAGCTCGGTACATTGAAGTCGAGTCTCTTGCCTTTTATACAGCGGCCAGTGATCTACTTGACCATGTCCATCTTCTCTCCGTGTGTCTTGCTTGTATTCTTTTTATTTTTTTATTTTTATTTATGTTTTGCTTTCAAGTTCGGTCGCTTTGAACTCAAGCGTAGTCTATATTTTTTTCGTTTGGATTAGCTTTCCCTATTACCAGTGCCCCTTGCATTCAGACGAACCCACTCCGACTTCTGAGGTATATTCTGTTGGTGATATAATTTTCCATCTTTAACGCTAAGCCAGAACAGCAACCCATTCCGTCTTCCCTCAACAATCTACCCGCATGTAAACTAAATCAGAAATGCGCGCCTGTTAAGCAGAGGATCCTGTTACCCGCCATTAGTGACATGGGCCTATGGTGCTATACCCATATTTGTACAGACCGGTCGGACCCGTTGGGTGATATGGTTAGTATCTGAGCTGATCCACGACCCTGGTTATCGAGTGAGATGGTAAAACATGACCGCCCACGCTTACCGGCACGGCACGTGATGATGATATGGTTAGTACACCTCCGGCCACTTTTACTTTCCAGGTCATTTCCCGGTACCCATTTTAGGTTGAGTCGACCTGGGACCCCAGGTCAGTCAATATTGCAATTCCAAACCCGCCCCGGTACAGTTTGAACCCATCACCTCCGGACCGGCAGGCGAGGGTCCGGCCACTACGCTAACGCAGCACCCTTATACTTTGTACTTGGTACATGGTTTATTTTTAATGACTGTTGGGTGTTTGAAAATATTGCCGTTCCAAGTTTTGTATTTACCTTTTATGTTGCATGAACTCCACAGAGGGTAAATACAAAACATGGAACGGCAATATTTTCAAAAACCCCACAGTCATTAAAAATACACCCTGCAAATCCATTACCTGGGCCTTTCGGTCTACCGCAGGAGTGAGATACAAAGTAGTTTGGGAACCGCTGTTTCGGAGGGATTATCTTGTCATCTGTTAATTAGCAAAGATATGCAGCTTTGTGATAGTGGGGCGGCATGTATCCGACACCTGAGAATGCGCTCGCCAGCTTCAACTGTAATCTGTCTCACATTCATTGGTCTTTATTTTATGTGTATAAGAAATCTAGCCTACTCACGATATAATGCAATGGTAATGTATATTATGACCTTTCATTTGAATTAGTCTCCGTCATAGCATGTAACAGTATACACATAGGCACACAAACCTACACACCTCGTAAAATCGAACCTAGTGTAAACTGTAGTCTGAGTTTCAGAAAGAAAGTGAGGTGAGTGCGGATGCCTGGACACACACACACACACTCTCTCTCTCTCTCTCTCTCTCTCTCTCTCTCTCTCTCTCTCTCTCTCTCTCTCTCTCTCTCTCTCTCTCTCTCTCTCTGTTTCGCGCACGCGCTAGTGTGTGTGTGTGTGTTGTTGTTTTTTTTTGGTTACGCAAAGATTTTTCCCTTTACGAGTCTAAATTAGAAAACACCAGAAAATTCTGACAGCACAAAATTGGTCCCAGAAACACTTAAAAGGAGACGCACGGATGGCTCTGTGCTAAAAGGTATAAGAAATATTTGGAGGTTCGTGGCGAAGGTTGGTGGACTGTGTTTGGTGCAGCATAGCCTGGCATATGATGCCATAACATCTAGTCTGAGAATGGAGGTGGGGGAAGTCACGGCGGCGTTCCGGTCGGCTATAAGACAAACAGCACACGCATGTCGTGACTGTAATGGACTCACAAAATATCATGAGAAAGATGAAGACAGGCATGCTTCGTGCAGAGAGCATTTGTTGGAATTTTACCTCAGGACATGCTGCTGTGGTGGATAACGTGCAGGCGGACAGATTGACTAGGTATGCAACCCTTGATGGGGTATTGGTGCATGATAAGGCAGGCGTGTTCGGGGCCCTTTGGAATCGCGTGTGTAGTGCAGAAGAACGAGTGGACCATCACGGCTTGTAGAGAATGGTAGGCACGCAGTGACCAGAAGATCTGACCGACACTGAAAACTCCAACGAAAGGCCAGACGGACACATAATCAAACTGATACGAGTTTTCGCTGGCTGTTGCAGATGAAGACGGGCATGCCCCGACTGCTGTGATGTCAGTTCTTGACTCAACTCAACTCATCTCAACTCAACTTATTTAGTCGTCAGATTAGTCTCAATTGACATCAAATCATTCAGTCCATTATTGCTCGGATCCCCTCGGTATCTCGCTACGTGTGTAGCGGACTACGACATCAGTTCTGCATTGGTTGACTTGTCTTAATTTGTTCCTCAGCATATCCCTCTTTTCTGGCTCCACCCTTTTTGTCGTGATGTTTTTACAACCTTGTCAAGGTTGCCCGTTCTTAGTCGTCACTTGATTCGTTTAATCCCCTGGCTTGAAATCAGTGCTCCTCTCTAGCGGGATTGAAAAGAAGTCACCACCAGTCTCCAAATGCTTCATGTCCCACAACAGTGGACAACTAGAACAACAGGTTGCATGTAACAACAACAACAACATACGGGCTATCCCTTATGCGAGCTTGCCAAAAAGAAAACTCTTAAAGTATAAATAATTATCACTATCCTCGCTTACCATAAATTTACCGGAAACGCAATTATGTACGCTCAAGTAGTCAATGACGAATTAGGACATGGAAGACAGAAGGGTGTAGTAATAAACAAATCGTTTAAGATAATGGAGGAGCTGTGGCTGAGAAGTTATAGTGACCACCTCAGACTGAGGAGGTGCATGGTTCGATCCCAGTACAGGGCTAGTAGTTTTTACGAAAACCATAGGTATCTAGTGATATCACACGCCCCACTGAGCTCTCAGGTAGTGAGATCCTATATAAAGTCCACTTGATAAAAGGCCGAAAAAAGAGGTCATGTGTGCAGATTGTGCGAGTTAAAAATCTCACGACATTTGAAATCACAAAAAGCTGGCCGTAAAGCCTTTTTTTTTACATATCTTATTTACAGGACATCGCTGTCAACACCAACATTTTACTGCTGTTGTTGATGTCTTGGCAAGTTTACGTTCAGTAGTTTTCTATTGTTTTTTTAACGACCAGCTCCCATACCAACACGTTAAAACCCAGCGCGACTGCTGCCAAATCGGTCGCAGCTGTGTTTCTAACTCGGGTATGCGGGCTCACGAATCGCATTCGTAAGTCTTTAGCCACGGAGACCGGTCATGAGGCTGTTGGACTGGTAAAATTGTTAGGAAATAAAACCTGCCCACCATAGAACCTGTTGTCGACACCACAACGGTAAGATTCGACCGTCCTACGAAACACCTGGAAAAGCGTACCAGTGACACAGAATGGAATATTGCCTGGCTAGCAAATCCATTACGTGGAATGTCTGCATAGAGAATTCACTGTGTGGGGTTTCGTCAAAGGTTGAAAAGGCGTCCAAGTGAATATTGCTTGACTAGCAAAACCATTAAGTTAAAAGTCCGAATCGAAAGCTCGCTTTGTGGATGTCATCTGCAGACTGATCTCTCCTGGCTTCCGGAGGAACAGCCTGAGGTGGACGAGAGGCCCAATATATGGAAGTGAGGCTAAGCAACCATGTGTAGGACGTGACGATTCCTTCATTGAGCCCAGTACCGGAGCGTTATATGTCGGCTCTGCAATTATGGAAGCCTCCTTGGATGGCGGGGAATGCCCATGGTCTGCCCCTGTCTTCTCTTGAGGGCTGACCGTTATGTCTCCGGTTGATCCGAATGGACCAGCTGAGATGGGGATGACACCACAACAGTGAGACTTGACCGTCCTACTAAACACCCGGGAAGGTTAACCCGGTCAACAAATACCATCGGAAGTCAGATGTGTCGGCCGAAAGGAGCAAATATCAAGAAGAAGAAGAAGAAGAAGAAGAAGAAGAAGAAGAAGAAGAAGAAGAAGAAGAAGAAGAAGAAGAGAACCCGTTATCCTGATTGGAATCTGTCCAGGGGAAGCAAACAAATGCATGCCGAAGTCGGACACACTTACCTCTGATGTGTAAGACTTGGTGCGCACGAAAGAGGAAGCTAGAAGAGGTATAAAAATAGAGAACGAAGGTATGGTAACTAGAGTTTATTTTAAGTACTAACATGACTAAACACCATTTGCAGCGATGCGGGTGATGGCGGCAGCAAACTGTGAGCAGCGCCATCTATGTCTTCTGTACGAGGGGCTGGTCATGTCTGTTTTGGAGTATGCAATAGCAATCCTGACTCTCAGCCATAAGCAGATAGAAAGGATGGAAAGGATACAGAATGAAGCTATGCGCATTATTCTTGGATGTACAAGAGATACAGCATGCAGGGCGATGCGCTACCTTCTTGATTTTCCAACCATTGAAGAGAGAATACAAGGTTGCAGGGCACGCGCCTACCTCAGAATTAATGCAAACACATGGATGGGTCAAGCCGAAGACATTCTTCAACAGGTGTGCTCACTTAAGGACTTAGAACCTGGCGAGGAGTGGGTGCGAGTGCCAACAGACTTCTGCACATCCTTTTCAGTTTGCATCCAACTAGATAGAAAATGCAGACAAGAAAATCCGGCTGCTGTGGAGGCTGAAGTACAAGCGTTGATTTTCGAGAATTCGCTAGACGGTGACGCGGTCATCTACACAGATGGGTCGGTCGTCCGACATGTGAGAAGCTCATGGGCCTTTACAGCTCGGGCCGGAGGGAGAATTGTGAAGGAGGACTCTGGTGCTTTCACTGAAACCACAAGTAGCCTGACCATGGAAGTCATGGCAGTAAGTAAAGCAATAACATGGCTCGAGACACAGACATTCACTAGGGCTTGTTTCCTTAGCGACTCAATGAACATGATCAAGAGGATAGAGGAGGGGTCGATCCGAAGAGAATGGTTGCTGCCTCTGGAGCGGTCTCGGCTGGCAAAGATTAGTTTCATCTTCGTGCCAGGGCATGCGGGAGTACAAGGAAATAAGCGGGCTGACAAGCTCGCAGGTGAGGCTACTGTGGAGGGCGGACGCGCCATGGCTGACATTCTGAATGCTCTACGAGAAGTAAGACTTTTGCGAGAACCAAGTGATGACTGTGAATCTACAACAATGGCCAGACTGCGAGAGCAGCAAATTAAAAGAGGGGTGGCCAAACAAGAACACTACGCAGGAAGCCAAAGAAGATTGATAAACCAACACAGAACTGGCGTCGTTAGCCGCTACACGTTGCAGGATTTGCTGAGGAGGGGATCGGAGCACTTATGGACTGAATGGTTCGATGTGCAATGAGGATGATCTGTCGACTAACTAACTAACTAACTAACACCATTGCGTAAATCCCAGCCGGTTAACAGAACAGTAATAAGCGGAATGTATTAAACAGTTTAGACATAAAATGTGTGTACACGTGCGTTCTAGATGCATTTCTGGAATGCATTATGCTATTCAGTCAAGAATGAAACTTCTTTATGGACTGCTAAGTATACACCCTTGTAGTGAAGAACACGTTGAATTAAGCTGCGTCTTCAAGTTAAGCGTGTAATATGGAGTTGGTCCTGTTTATTCTATTACTTTCTAGAAAGTAGACAAGTTCTAGACGATGAGTGGCTGCTGGAGTGGCTAGAACGATATAGCTCCTATTCGGGAGACCTGGGTTCGAATCTTCGGTAATGTTATGGATGTTTTTGCTGTCGGCGGCAAAAAGCAAATCCAAACCTGCACTGTTCGCGGCGACTGCTCTAGCCAGGCGGCCTAAATTCCTCACGCTCTACACCCACCTGTCCTACACTGCAAGGTACTATAGCCAGTAATGACAGTTTTCTTGTGTTTGTTCCCCTAGGAACATCAGTTACAGTTTTAAGTTTTCAAACAACCTATAAACGAATGAACAGGTAATTGTTCTTCTTCTTCTTCTTCTTCTTCTTCTTCTTCTTCTTCTTCTTCTTCTTCTTCTTCTTCTTCTTCTTCTTCTTCTTCTTCTTCTTCTTCTTCTTCTTCTTCCTCTTCTTCTTCTTCTTCTTCTTCTTCCTCTTCTTCTTCGCTGCTGTTGCCCTGTCTCCAAATGGAGCGTAGCACTCAGTCCTGTACTCCAATCCCGCGTATCCTTGTCTATCTTGTGTCGTTCTTCCCATGTCTTCCCATATTAGTTAGTTTAGTTAGTTAGTTAGTTAGTTAGTTTAGTTTAGTTAGTTAGTTAGTTAGTTAGTTAGTTAGTTAGTTAGTTAGTTAGTTAGTTAGTTAGTTAGTCTGCCCATATTATTCATCGCTGCCTCGCGTAGCACTCAGTCCTGTACTCCAATCCCGCGTATCCTTGTCTATCTTGTGTCGTTCTTCCCATGTCTTCCCATATTAGTTAGTTTAGTTAGTTAGTTAGTTAGTTTAGTTTAGTTTAGTTAGTTAGTTAGTTAGTTAGTTAGTTAGTTAGTTAGTTAGTTAGTTAGTTAGTCTGCCCATATTATTCATCGCTGCCTCTGGTCTTTTAGACTGATTTGCCAGTGAGTGATTGAAATGCTGTGTGCACAATCATCTGAACTATTGTAGTTCCGCTGTCTTTGCCCTGACTGGCTGTCACATCACCACAGCTTCAAACCCCATGCATTCTATGATCGCTAAACCACCGGAGAATGTGTAACATCATCAGTTATAGACTTCCACTCTTATCCGGCGGCTTATGAATCAAAGCCTACTAGAACATTGTCTTCAAGCTAAGTACAGTGCAATTTAGCCTGTATTTTTAGCGATCCTCATGCTACATGCATATCCTAGCGTGTTGGCACGCTACACTCTGGTATCACTTAACAGATATCATAGTCTGTTATCTTAATGTTCGTGTAGCGACGCCCACAACCTGTGTTCATCCTATGCATTTATTGGCGTGTAGCCACGTTCTTAAACAGCTAAACTGTTTATTTGGAACTTTCCTATTTTTGATACCCTTTGAACATGGCTCTGGAAGTATCATTTCTCATGCAGTGTTTGTAGCGTTTGTTGTTGTTGGTTTCCCAGTTGCCATGATATAGTAGCAGCCATGTTACCGCCGTCATACTATACTGCGTTACCATCATGCGCGGCTGATAAAGGTGAAGACAGGCATGCTTCGAAAAGGGCGACGTGCTTCAGTTCAAATAACAAAGATAGGGAACATCCTTTGGATCTTGTCCCCAGAACATGCTTCTATGTTGGGAAACGAACACGGGGACATACTGGCTAGGTCTGCATCGCTGGGTGGAGTATTGGTGTATGATAAGGCAGATTTAGTTGGGACCTTTTTGGATCATGTGTATAGTATGAAAGAAAAAAAACCCAGATAAATCATAATAACCCAGGGGCGGGGGGGGGGGGGGGTGTAATGATGACAAAGTAGTGACCAGAGGGCCTGACTGACACTCATTACTCGAGGAATGGCCAGACGGATACATAATCAGACTACGATTGGCACCATTAGAGTTTAGACTCTCCTCTGGTTGTTGAATATGAGGACGGAGCACATAAGAGAATGTCCCGATGACTGTGATGTCGATTCGTGACACAGCTTAACCCAACAAGCATGTGCGGGTGTTACTATTGTGTTTGACTATCAATTTCTGCTTCAGAAAGCCCATCGCTGATGGCTATGGTATCAATGTTTAAGTTATACAGATACACCATCTCTTCAAAACATTATGTGGATCTACTTTCCAGGTTGAGGCAGCAGTGACTAGAACGTTTGCCTGCCGGCCTGGTGTCATGAGTTCGAATCCTCATGCCGGCGGATGTTTGTACAATTGACCTGGGCTCCTTGATGAGCCATGAAATGTCATGAGAAGGAAAAACGGCCGGCATGATATTGACCACATCACCCATCCAGTGCAGATTGGTCTGTAAAAATAAGTATCTAACACCATATAGTTCAGAAAGCACTGGCAAACTACTGAACGTAAACTTGCCAAGAGATCACAACAGCAAAAAATGCTGTTGTTGACTGCTACGTCCTGTAAAGGATATGCAACTAACTAACACCATATACCCAATGTGGTTCAAGGCGTGGAATTGGGTCCTTTATTTCTTTACTGCCTGGGTTATGCAAGGGTCCCACGCTCTGAATGAACTGACATGCTGGCACTAACTGTGTGGGAAGTGATAATGGCAGTTGGACAAGTGACATATGTCGTATATGACAAATTGCCCGATACTGACACAGTGGTTGACAGTCAACCCGACTTTGATTAATTGGCATACTTGTGGCTGCAGCAAGCGTGATGACATGCGGGGACAGCGTAGGTGTATTCATAATCGGTTCGCTACGAGAACAATTAGCATTGCTACATTGACAACTGCCGAGACAGACACGGCACACATGGATGTGTTCCGAGGATAGTGACATGGATTCTAACTAATCAATCAAACAGTTAATCTGTAGCATAGTGTTCGGAGTGTAAAACTCTGAGGACGGATATTTGTCTGACCTCATCTGACTGTTTTATCATCATCATTATCATCATCATCATCTATTGCCTTGCCGTCTGGCGCGGGCGATCATGCCTCTCCACAAATTACGATCTCCGGCACAATGGACCAATTCGTGTGTTGACTCCCTTCTGTGCCATGACACAAGACTGTCAAGAATCTGTTCACGCTGTCTTCCTCTATCTCTCTTTCCGAAAATCTTTTCGGTTGTCACAACATGTTCCAGTTTTATTCTTCCCATAACGTGGCCAGAAAACGATGACAGCTTCTGTCCTGACTGTATATTGACACTTGATTATCACGAAGTTTCTCGCTGACAGTCGTGGATGATGTTATCTCCAGGCCATCCACTCTCTACCAAGTAAATAAACAATAGACTATTTTTCACGATATAAGGCGTATTGCGTATATGGTTCTAGTCTAATATTTGTATAGACCAAGTAGCGCTCGATGTGTGATATACCCAACATCACGCCAGTCGTCTTTACATTCAATTACATTTCTTAGGACCAATTTTAATCTGGGTCAACCTTGAAACTCAAGTTATTTTTATTTTCTATCCCCTTTTCAGTATAGATTTGAACACAGTATGTTCCTCAACTCCTTATCTGTGCCATTTTGCAGTGGCTCATATTACACAGAAACCCATTTTCAACATGTTCCTAAGACCAGTCTTATCTCACAGCATGAATACAGAGGCTGTACATGGCGTTATCCGGCGTGCAGTTTGTTTTTCAATAGTTTTCTCTGTTTTCAGCCGATCTTTGAAGCCTCATGCGTGTTCTATCACATTCATATTTTTGTCCGTACTGATTATTTCTTGTATTTATCAAGTTCAAAGGGTGATACGCGTTGCATTGTTTTGTCTTTGGTATATTTTTGATTTTCGAGAGCATGCTGTCTGATGTGCAGTTTAAAGTTAAAGTATTGTGTGGCAGTTGAGCATATCTTTTTTTTTTTTTTAGTGTAGGTATCTAATGACTCATCATCATCATTGCCTGACTTTGAAGTATCGAAGTTCATTGGCCTGTGAACATTCACAGGGAATATTGTGACAGGGGCGAGGGTGGGGACCCAAACAAAGATGTCTTACAAATATTACGATTTGAGACAACCGTACTGACTCAGAACAAAACATCACGGAATCAAAAGAAAACATTACCGAATCAGAAGACAATATTCTGGAAGCAGAACAAAAACATTATCGAATCAGAAGAAAACAGTACAGAATCAGAAGAAAACAGTACAGAATCAGAAGAAAACATTACAGAATCAGAAGAAAACATTACAGAATCAGAACAAAAAAAACATTACGGAATCAGAAGAAAACATTACCTAATAAGAAGAAAACATTCCGGGATCAGAAGAAAATATTACTAATCAGAAAAAAATAGTACCCAATCAGAAGAAAATATTACACAATCGGAAGAAAATATTACCCACAGAGATCAGAATGTTACCGAATCAGAACAGTGTCAGACAAGTAAGGTACTTCAGCCACCATATCACGAGCCACTCCTTGCTACATAAAGAATGTGTTGGGGGTGGGGTGGGAGACCAGGTGGAGAGCAAGCAAGAGGTAGTAGACATCGTCACATACCATATATAATTAGACACCATCAAGAGGCAAACTGCAAAAAGTCAAAGTTGGAGACTCATTACATACGACCTTCAGCGCGAAGATGACAATTTGTGATGGTAATTATAAAAGTAATTCGGCCACAATGATTTACACAGCAAATGTCGTCTCCATCATTCTCTTTCCCGTAGCCCCAGGTGCCAGTGTGGGTAAGGTTCACAGAAGCGCCAGTACATCTCACCTACAGTATTGAGTGCTTCATTTCGGTCAGTCAATTTGCTTGCACACGTTCAGACGTGATTTCTTCCCGTTGTCTGTGGGGCCGTTGTATTTATTCGTATTGATCTGGCAGTAGACATTGTTTTTCCAGTGGCGTGATTGATGTTTCCATCTCTTCTCCTCCTAGGTTTATACTTAGTTCACTGTAAGGTTTGTACTTGAAAACTGATAGACTAGTGTAGTTACGCCTTCGTCATTCAGTTCTCCATTCTTAGTATCTGTCTCAATTCATTTTCATCTATCTCTTGTGTTTGTAAATTTTCTTATTTTGTGCTGACGTTGCAGTTTTTCTGCAGTAGTCCCCGGCCTCTTTTTCCCTTTTGACACAGGCACCAACGTAAGAAAACTCACTTGTGGCTGTGCTTGAGAATTTGGTAAGGTCAGTAACATACGTCCGGTGAGCATGGGTTCGAATCCACACATTTAAAAACATTTTAAAAATTAACCCCATCACCCCGGCGTGTAAACGGTGCTTTTTCTGACCTGGCTGGTAACAGTACTAAGCAAGCATTTAATTTTACAGTCAACTTTTACTGTTGTGGTCTCTTGGCAAGTTCAGTACTTTGCCATTGCTTTCTGAACGACCGACACCCATACCATTTCGTGAAAAACCAGCGCAACGCGGTCTGCTGGCAAATCGCCCACAGATGTGTTTCGAACACGGGTATGCGGGATTACGAACTTCTTCCGTAACTCTTTCGCCACGGAGCAGGCGTAAGGAAACATGACTGGCTTGAAAATATGTTGGTCTGTGTTCATGTTGATTGGAGAGTTCATTCACTAGGTCAGACGTTGGTAATCCGCGGCACGCCTGCCCATTTTGGTACGGGCAACGATTTTCAGTGGCAGGCTAGGTGAATTGAAATACAGAATTTGATCTCATTAACAAAATAATATGTAATTAAATAGAACCATTAATTCTTTAAAAGCTGTTCCTGTTTTTACATTTCTTCACAACGAAGAAACATTGGAGGTAACAATGTGCTATGAAAATGTGGAGCAACAATGGCTGACCTTGACGAAGTTCTTATTCCCTCTTATTTTCTCTCTCTCTCTCTCTCTCTCTCTCTCTCTCTCTCTCTCTCTCTCTCTCTCTCTCTCTCTCTCTCTCTTTCTCTCTCTCCTGACCACCCACCACCTCTATAGTTCTCTCAACTTAAGTACAGTGATCTTAACACAGAAGTTTGTGTTGATTAAGTAACATGGTGCCGTGACACTGACTCAAAAAGGCCAAAACTTAATATACCCTGGATTCAAGACTTTCGGATACACGAGTAATGACTAGAGAAAGGTGGGCTTAGGTTGGCATCCTGAATGACTTTACAACAATACTTCGGCGCAGCTCCGCGAACAGTTGCCCACACCTGCACTAGGGCAGTCAGACCGAACCTTTCCACTGTCGGCTGTTCTAAGTAAGTTCTTAAGCTCAGCATTATGCCCCTTTTCTTCTTCTTCTTCTTCTTCTTCTTCTTCTTCTTCTTCTTCTTCTTCTTCTTCTTCTTCTTCTTCTTCTTCTTCTTCTTCTTCTTTCGTTCGCTAGCATTGTGCTCTAAAGTCCTTGCCTGCTTGCGTGGCTTAGTTCTTCCTATGGCATTTTATTTTCCTCGAGCCATGGATCTTACCCGCCAGTATTTCTGTTACCAGACCTCCATTTTGTGATCAAGCCAAGTTAACCATTTTTGTATGATGCTCAATAGTTGTCTATTTTCTGAGATGATTATTATTCCACAGATAAAAACTTGCTTGTCCTTTCCAGGACGTTGTATCCCCCATTGGCTGTTTCCAATTTACTGGGAACATTTATGTTCAGTAGTTTGCCATTAGAGATCTGTGGGGTTTAATGCGCTTGTGCACTAAACATGTCATTTGGAATCTTGCGTTGACTACTCGTTCAGAAAGCAATGGCAAACTTCCCCCCCCCCCCCCCGCATATCCAATTCATAGGACATCGTTGTCAACACCAGCATTTTACGGCTGTTGTTGATGTCTTGGCAAGTTTACGTTCAGTAGGTTGCCATTACTTTCTGAACTACCGGCTCCCATACCAACACGTTAAAACCCAGCGCAACGCGGTCTGCTGCCAAATCGTTCGCAGATGTGTTTTGAACGCAGGTAAGCGGGTTTACAAATCGCGTCCGTAAGCGCTTGACCGCGGAGACGGCAATGGCAAACTACTGAACGTAAAATTGTCTAATCATTCAACATGGGGTTGGGGTTGATCTCGGCGTATTGCATAGGACATGCAACATTTTGTTTTAGGTTGCCGTTGCTTTCTGAATGAGAAGTCAACATAAGCACAACTGACCGGCGTGTGGAACAAACCCACTCCGCCACCGCCAGAAGAGGTGAAGTGTAAGTAGAAATTGCACCTTTATTGAAGGAAATCTGATCGGTATATGAGTTCGGTAGCGTAAATCGAAGCGCCGATAAGCTTCATTAAACTGTATTAGCATTGGATACATGACTCATATACTCGACGTACTCGTGTTTAGCAGATGCTTTAGGGGGATTGACTAATGTGTATGTGTCATTTGTTTCTTCCAATCACAGGCTTACATGTTCCTCTACCTCAGCTCAATGTGCAACCCCATCATTTATGCATTTCGATCCCCGGCCTTTAGAGAAGGCTATAAAGAAATTTTGTGCCAGACGCCAAACTATGTCATTAGTGATGGTGAGTAGTTCTTCTGTTGGTTCTCGTGTGCGTGTTTGTGTGTGTGTGCATATATATTTATATATATATACACGAGTGTGTCTGTGTGTGTAGATTATGCATATATGTATACAGTAAGTTGTATAATATTCAGTTAATTTGTTCCAGGTGCATCAAAGTTCTCTACAGCTCTGAGACTTATCTAGCACCCGTCGTTTCGTGTATAGCTTATTGTGTTGTTGTGGTGTTTCACACAGATATGATCTACCATCGTTTCTTGCGTATTTGCCTGTAGAATCAGGTTCTCTATACGATGTGTAGAGAACATTGATAACTCACTATTGGACCATCTCCAACTTACAAACCGTAGCCAGTTCAAAATAATCGAGTATTTTTCTTTCATCTCATTTTTTAACACAGCGCCAGTCTAACCAGACTGAATACTGGCCGTCTCGGGTATGTTTACAGATGTTATCATCAGTAATTGACTGGCTATATTTTTACACAGACGGGCATTGAGACGGGGGAGAGTTAATCTTTATCATTATACAGAAACGGTTGTGTGAAGGAAGGGAAAAGGCAATGAGTACAGCTGGGGTCTTTGATATAAACCGTGAAAACATCGATTTATTTACACTAGAACATGGTTCGGGGAATGTTCTACATCAGCCAGCCTCTACAGCAATAGGGGATAGTTCTTCTGCTTGTGCCTTATAGTTCATGCCGTGTGGCGTTGGTGATCATTTCTGCCCACAGCCTTCGTGTACTGCCAATCATTTCTTTTACTGGCGTTCCTCTATGTTATGGTGTCAAACTGTCCAGCATCTCCTCTCTGGTGCTTCCGCTGCCTTTCCTCCATTCCAACTGTCCCATTGTCACGGAGTACTCGATCTTTTCCATTCCATGCGCAAAGAATGTAGACTTCTTCGTATGCGAGCAACCAGTTCTCGCTGAGTTATCTTCTTGCATGATATCTTATTAATGCATGTTATGCGTCAGTGATATTCTCATCATTCTTCTATAAAACCACGTCTCTGCAGCTTCAGTATGATAAGCTCGTCATAATATAGGAAGTCCTTGGCCGAACGTTGCTCTCAACACGGGTGGTAGGAAGCATCCTGGTTATCTCCAGTTCTCTGGCGTCATCCATCTTCACGACTTGCATGTCTTCTTTTATGTCCGTGCTGGTCTGCCCCTGCCTTATTTTCCAGGAACTATGATGGCCGAGAGGTTAAAGGCGCTCGCTCTTAAACTTCATGTGCGCTGTTGACAGTATAGTGGGCTTGTTTCATCATTGGTCAGTTGGCCTTACATGTTCAGAAAGCACTGGCAAACTACTGGACGTAAAATTGCCTAGAATTTCAACCTACAAAGGATATGCAGCATGTTCATGCCGTCCACTGTTGTTCTTGTTCTAAACCACGGTGGTGGAGAAACAGTATTCTAATTTCTCAGACATGATTCTGTTTATGAGCCAGACACACGAGTCTGTTTATGAGCCAGACGATTCTGTTTACGAGCCACTTGTCTTCGATGTTCAGATCATCTAGAACGCCACTATCTTGTCTTCTGTATCCACCATATTCTAGGACTTGTGTTTGTAACATACCCGCTATGACCTATTGAATACGCTGACAAGCGACTATGTACAACAGCCATAGACTAGAACTTCACTGGTGTACCTTTACCGGTAGCTGATAAAGTGGACTGTCGTCCTGGTCTGGGCACTTCTGCACGTTGATCTGTGGGTGTAGTGCTGTGTCAACAACAGACAGCCGCTGAGATAACAGGGTTCATGAAGAGTTTTTGTGAACTCCATGATATAATTTATGTTTTCTTTGATTCTGTGTGGAACACGAACTGAGACTTCAGTCATGTTGCTTGTGTATCACGTAATGTGAACAGAAATGTACATTGTAGCCTCGGTAGCGACCTGTTTGGCCTGCTTTGTTGTATTTCCAACTGCCCAGGGATTTACAGCGTGCACACGGGTCTTCCGGGGTTTCTCGCATCTTTCGTGAATGCCTGACGTCCAATTCACTACTCTAGGATCAGAGGAAAACACCAGTTCACCACTCTAGGATCAGAGGAAAACACTAATCTTCACCAATTTGATTACCAAGAAGGTAAAGGGTCGAAACATTCTGGGAAGGGGACCGCTTCTGACGATCATAAACCACATGCTTACTCCACGGCGGAGTTTCTATCATTTGTAGTGC
Source organism: Cepaea hortensis (assembly GCA_963921405.1). Classification (NCBI taxonomy): domain Eukaryota; kingdom Metazoa; phylum Mollusca; class Gastropoda; order Stylommatophora; family Helicidae; genus Cepaea; species Cepaea hortensis. Next base: position 79,897,160 of record OY992878.1, read on the forward strand.
CTTTAACGGGACGCCGCAGTCAACCCCAATAATTTTTTAGCTGTTTGTGATTTCTGGGCAAGCTTGTGTTCAGTAGTTTGCTATTGCTTTCTGAACGAACGAACGAACGGCTCTTACACCATTGTATGAAAACCAGCGCAAATCGGTCTGCTTCCAAACTGACCGCAGCTGTGCTTCTAACGCGGTATGCAGGATTACGAAATACGTTCGTAACACCTTCGCCACAGCGGCGGCAACGGCAAACTACTATACGTAAACTTGCCAAGACAACAACAGCAAACAATCCTGGTGTTGACTGCAAACGTCCTCTAAAGGATATGCAACTTACTTTAACAATACTTGCAAGCCAGAAAGAAAGCTCTGGTAGAAAAGACGAAAAACTAAATTAATCATGGGAGAGTGGCGTGTAATGCACAAAAAACAAAGACAACCAACATATTTATTTACTAATAAAAGTTATCAAAGAAGGTGATGTTGGTAAAAAGATAGTTACATCAGACCTTGTGTGCACATATCCGAATCTCACAAATTAAGCAGCAAAAAAGGTTAGTGAGATTTGTGAAACTGATATTCGGCTTTCAAGATATCATCAGTGTTTGGTTTGGAATTGCTGCATCCAATCAAGAGAATTGCTTTCAAATGTTCATCAGTCAATCTCGTTCGATGTGTTGACTTCACATATTTCAACTGACGTGGAAGGAAATTGGTCATCTCACCTGTTTGTGCCATGATCTAGAATGACGTAGGATGAAACTGGTCATCTCACCTCTTTATGCAATTATCTAGAATATTCGAAAACCTAAAGTTTCCCAGTATCTGCCATCTTTACCTCCTGTTTTTAAATCTGAAAACAAACTTATACAGAAGTGAAATATGTGTCCCCGGATTCGCATATAATCGTTGTGTAGTCCTTCATCGTGGGTTTGTAATACACACATGTCGAACATACGATCGGGCTCTTCTCCTAGCCAAGTAACATGGAAAGGGCCGCCTTGTTATTGTTGAGCACGACAGTCTAAACAATAACAGCAGCAACAACTATGACAACAGTGGCATGCTGGAGCTGTGAACAGACTCCACCGGGCAGTATTTATTCCCTGCAGTGTGAACTGTCATGCAGTGCCGTGGTATTTTCCTTGAGGGCACACGCCAGTGATATTTGCCATGGCGCGGGTCGGTGCAAGGGGAAGCATGTAGAGAGAACTGAAGTGATGACGTGCCTGCTGCAGGATGAGCAAACAACCGTGGAGTGACTGTCTGTTGCTGGGGCTTCTGAGACGTCGACGTGGTGGAAAGGATAAGAATCCTTGCTCTTACACTTCCGGTGCGTTGATGACAAGGTAGGCGGTTCAACTCCTACACCAGCTTTTAATCAATCAAGCAGGTGCCGTGTCCACAATGAAGGTTGGATGCAATGGATCACCAACACTGTCTCTCGCCCTGACTGTACATTCTGTCGGCTGATGTTTGTCCATCTCTTGATGTTATCTTCCCACTTGTATCTTTGTCTGCCTCTTGTTCGCTTGCCGTCACCCTTGTCCTCCGGTATGATTTTTATAAGAGTATTGTGTTTTTTAACGTGACCGAAATATTTTACTTGCCTCTTTTTTATTTCTTTCATCAACCCTCTTTTCATTCCAAGTTTTTCTAGAACTTTTGTATTTGATTGCTTATGTTTCCATGAAATACGACACATTCGTCTGTATATCCAAAACTCCAGGGCATCTATTCGACTTTCTAGTTGCTTGTTCAATGTCCAGGCTTCCGCGCCATACAGTGGTGTTGAATATATGTAACATTTGACAATTCTCATTTTTAATGTGTTTTTATTCTGTCAAGATGTTAATACTGATTTCATGATGTTGAAAACAAATTTTTTTTGCCACTTTTATTCTCTTTTTGATTTCTATTTCACTTCTGCCATCATCTGTTATTATATGTCCAAGATAGGAGAAACGTGTTACTTGTTCTTGTATCTCCCCGTTTACTGTGATGTTCATTGATGACATTTCCTTTTCACTGCTAAGTATCATAATTGTCATTGTTTGAATGTTATATATAAACCACATTCTGCCCTCTGCCTGTTTACTTGTTCCATACCAGCATTAAGTTGGACTTACACGTTGACGCCTCGTTCAGAAAGCAGTGGCAAGCTACTGAACGTGCAGTTACCTAGAAAATCAACCTAGGTTTGATCGCAACGTCCTGAAAAGGACATGCAACATTATTAAGGGGCCCCTCTTACAGTGGTAGAGGGACTTGTGTGCCAGTGGTCTAAATAGCTATGCCGATGGTAATGCAGCTACTCGTAGGGTCTCTCACGTCGGACAGGTCAAGGGATAGGAACCAGGCCTGGTGACACTGACCACATCAGGCCTTGGGTACGATTAACCTGTAAACGTGTGGAGCTAAGGCCATATATCTAAAACGCTTTACAGTGTGTGAAAAGGGGCCTTTACTTTGCATAGAATTCATTGTGTCTGAGACACTAGTGGATTGTGACTAGCTGAACTCAGTTAGGGGGCCGCTGTAGCGTGGTGGCTAGACGCTCGCCTGCCGTACTGGTGGGCGTGGGTTTCATCTGCATCAGGGCGGCGTCACATTTTTAAAATTTACCTAGGCGCCTGGGTCGACCCAGCCTAAATTGGGTGCAGGAAATATCTTGGGAAGTAAAGTCGGCCGGTGTGATACCGAGCACAAAGCACCAACTGAGTGCTGTTTGGTCTATAAAAATATGGCTGTAGCTCCGTGTGCCCAGTGCGCCTTGGGTGTGTAGATGGGACCTTTACTTGGCTTTCTAAACCCGGTGTATGCGGTTTTTTTACAGCTGATCATAGCCCAGACATTTGTGATACTTATGTTCTCCATGGGTCGCAGACCACACAAGCTGCGCCAGAAACGGTAACGCTGAAACAGCGCATGCACAAAGGCAGACTGTCGGGGATCAGTACTGACCAGACAAGTGTAATCATGATTTGTTGCAAGCCGTTGAGATAATAATGTATTGATTTACATATCTTCAGAAGAGAAGACAATAGACGGGAATATTATACATGAATATTTGCTTTGTGCCCATGCCGTCGTAAAACCTGGCGGATGTCTCTTGCTGTGAAGTACTTATGAGACCTTGCAACAAATATGTGGACATCAGCCATGTTGTATTGTCCATGATCACGGCATGTGTCTTACAATGTCGATGCACAGAGCCAGCTATTTGACAAGAATTACATCTGACTTTTCTTGTTAACATCACATCCCCTGATAAGATGTGATCTTATGACTTTTTATAGCCTATGCCGTGTGGCGTTGGTGATTATGTCTCTCCATACCCTTCTGTCTCTTGTGCCGCCAATCATTTTTAATACCGACTTTCCTCCATGCCATGATGTCAAACTGTCCAGCATCTTCTCTCTTGGTCTACCTCTGCCTCTCATTCCCTCCAACCATTGACGACATACTCTAGCTTACCCCTTCTCATAACATGCCCAAATAATGTGGACTGTCTTCTTCTGATGCGGCTAATCAGGTCTCTTTGTGAGTTAACTTCTTGTAAGATGTTCTCATTGTTTTTTCTATCTGTCCACAGTGTTCTTATCATTATTCTATAAAACCACATCTCCGCAGCTTCCACATAATTCCTAACTTTTCTTCTAATTGTCCATGATTCGCTTCTGTACATCAGGATTTGCCTAATATAGATGTTGAGAACTTTTTTGCTCATCTTGACTAACAAAGATAAATTGCAAAGATATTTCTTTATCTTGTGAAATCTGCCTTTTCTACGTCTATTCTTCATTTAACTTCCCTAATAGATCTTTCTACCCTACCAACAATGGTGACACAATGAAAGAAATTAAAGACGAATATCTATTGCTCATCAAAGACTAAAACAACTGAATAAATTATGGAGTCGGACAGATCGAACTACAACAATTATATTTTTAAGAGCGTGCAACTTTCCCATTGAAACATACGCATGTGAGACCTGGACACCTACTAAACAAGCTGAACAGCGCATAGATGCCTTTGAATATAAATGTTTTAGACGAGTTCTAAGAATATTTTGAATAACGAAAATAACAAATGCATTCATATTTCAAGCTGAATATTGAAGAAACAAAGGAAATTGAAATATTTTGGTCACCTGAAACGTCATGAAAGTTTGGAGAGAACAATAATGGAGGGGTGGAAATAGGAAGGCGAAAGAGAAGATGGATGCAGGACGTGGCGGGTTATCTCCAGATGGGTGTATCGGACGCGGGACATCTAGCTTATGATCGAGAGGTATTTTCGGAAGGTTGTTATGGGAGCGAGGTTCTGCAAAGGACATGCTACTGAATGAATGAATGAATAGATCTTCCATCTGCTGTTATTAAAGTACCCAGATACTTAAATACGTTGGCTTGTTTAAGATCTTATGACAAAAACAAAGCGATAACCACACGAAGCTGCACCATTGGTAGCGCCAATTCTGCGATGTCCCTTATAACTGTAGAAATACTTTTCCGCATCGTTTCTTAACAAGTCATGTCTGGCACAACGTCGCAGCTCAGAGCCAGCTATTTGACAAGAAAAGCATCTGTCTTTTTATGAACATCAGGTGTGCTGATAAGATAAGATTATTATGCCATAAACCATGATAATAAACTACACTACGATGCACCATTGGTAGTTCTTATTCTGATTTTGCTAATAGCTGAGGATTAAAGGTCGCCAGTCGCCACGCATTGCACATGCTAGACTGGTGATTTATACCATCAGTCAATAACAATCGTTGCTTCCTCCAGTCCAGGGATTTGGCTTGTCTCTCCGTGGTTTCAAACATAGGGTTCCTAACCACCCTGCCGCAAGCTAACCAAAAATATATCAGTGGAAAATGAATGGAGTTGCAGAACCAAAATAAACGGAAATCAATATAAGTTTGTATGTTTGGAAAAGAAACACCCACAAAAAATAGCAGGGAAATAGCCACTGTTTGCTGGAATATGTGAATATGTTTCTACGCAAGAGATGTTTTTATTAACTGATGGACTTCAACACAGAGAATAAGGTGTGTGATTACTGCAGTGTATAAAGCAGTCAAGTAAAGGACCCCTTTACACACACCACGGCCCACTGGGCGTACTGTGACAGACCCATATTTGTGTAGACCAATCGGCACTCGGCATGTGATGTAGTCGGTGTCGCACCGGCCGCCTATACTTCCCCAGACATTTTCTGGTGCACATTTTAGGCTGGGTCGAAATGGGAGCCGGGGTCAATTTTTTAAATTGAAATCCGCCATGATGCGGATGGAACCTATGACATCGGGCCGGCATGCGAGCGTCTGGACACTTAAGTACCGCGGCTCGCCACTAGTGCATACATTTCATTCATTCTCTATCAGTTGCGATCGGTGCTTCTGTTTACTGTTTCTGTGTCATTTTCAGAGTAAACTTAATTATCAGTTGTCCAGTGATATACCTGTTTGTATGTGCATTACCAAAAGCGTGTAGACTCACATATAGGCCCGTGTATCAGTTGTCCAGTGATATACCTGTTTATATGTTCATTACCAAAAGAGTGTAGATTCACACATAGGCCAATGTATCAGTTGTCCCGTGGTATACCTGTTTATATGTTCATTACCAAAAGCGTGTAGACTCACATATAAGCATATCTTAATTATATGTCACTAGTTTTCTGTAGCATTATGTTATATTAATAACTACTGACACGGTCGGAAGCGGGTTAGACATCTGTGAGAGCCAGGGAGAGATCGGCCACCTATGTCCCCTGGCATACCGGCCTACAACATGTGATGACGCTGTCACATCACAGAACCATGGCGGGAACTGCTCCGAGACTAATTATTAATTATTATAATAAGTGCTGACAACTTCTGTGTGGAAGCATTGTTTCCCTTGTGTATTTCTCTTGGTGTGTGTTATTTATTGCACACACCTTCGCTTCTCACACAATATTTTGTTAGAAAGTTAGTTGCATATCCATTACTGGATGTCGCAGTCAACCCCAGCATTTTTTGTGATTTTTTTTTCTCGCACATCCTTTACAGGGCATCGCTGTCAACACCAGCATTTTACAGCTGTTGTTGATTTCTTGGCAAGATTACGCTCAGTAGTTTACCATTGCTTTCTGAACGAAAGACGCTTATCCCTTTCTATTAAAACCAAAGCAATGCGGTCTGCTTCCAAATCAACTGGAGCTGTATACACAATGTATCGACTTTAAAATGTATTTTTGTAAAACGTTGATTTACTTTCAGATTCTGCTGTTAAAACTGCATAATCTGTTTATCTCATATTCTGTCCTCCGAATGTAATTCCCACGAGATGTCCGATGTTTCTGAATACATGTCTGGTTGTAAATGTTGAAACGAGCGGTGTTTAAACCCGTTCTTGATTAACCCCTCTTTTACTGCCTCTTAATTCACGTCACGACGTTCTCCTTCGTTTGTGATGACAGATTCTTTCCCCTACTATATACTCCTTATAATTCGGGACTCTACCGAGGTCCCCTAGAGGGAATTTTTTTTCGCATATCCTATTTACAGGACATCGCTGTCAACTCCTGCATTTTACCGCTGTTGTTGATTTCCTGGCAAGATTACGCTCAGTAGTTTGCCATTGCTTTCTGAGCGACCGGTTCAGAAACCCCGTAAGTAACGATACCGAATCTCGCGCAGCTGCGTTACCCTACGTGGATACATGGGATTGCGGAGAAAGATGTTAACCTAGAGGTAATTAGTAGACTATATATACCACGTCTGGCGTTCGTTGTCTCGGAAGGCTGTGTGTAGTGTATCCTGTACCCGGACTTGGTAACCAGGTAGTCGCTTCGAGTGTGTCAGTTGGCGATATTTGGTCTAAGTTGATTGTGTGCTGGGATTAAATCCTTTGTAATGAGGAATAACGGGTCTGTGAGATCCCCCGTGTGTTACTGAGTCACCAGAGGGAAAGTACAGAATGTTAACACTGTAAAGCGGGGTAGGGGTATACCCTATCAAAGGAGAAGTAAGGTGCCTCCTTCCCTCCGCTAGCCTACGGGACACCCTTGGGCAAGGTGGAGTACCCGTTTAGCCCCCCCAACAGGGTAACGTGAAGCCATGGGAGCAGGTGGTGGATTGGACTTGGGAGCAGCCGACAGATAGTTGTTGGTTATGGTTTCAAGTCAGTGACGGTGGGCAGAGGATCTCTCAGTAGAGACAATGGCTACGGTCATCCGATCAGTATGGTCACTGCCAGGAAGGAAGAATGGTAGACTTCCCTCCTTATTGATTCCCGGGTAGAGGAGGCTCGTCAGCCTTGGTTGGTATCTCTTCTAAGAGAGGGAACTCTAAATCTCAAACCTCCGCTGCCTTGCGGGTATACCCATATGGGAAAGGCTTCGGGAGTAAACCCTGAGGACAAATCCGGAGATGGAGTCCCTAAGGCAGTTCCATGTTGTAAACAACATAGTTCTGGCAACTCCTGCGACGGCACCGATGCCAAGTTGCATTGGCTACTGCCTTTCCCTTGGTCAACATCGGCGACGTGGAGAGGGGGAACCTGCTACTGGGCAACAGCTGGTTCTCCGATTTCCATTGCCCAGGCTTGTGCCCTGAAGAGGTCACTTCAGCACCGCGTAAAGCGGTGACACAACACGGGAAGTAGCATTTGCCGGTTATAAGTCTTAATGCTCGATTGGCGTAGAGCAAGGCGCCAGGGGCTACTTCCGACGGTGGGAGAGATCATCGTATCTCACTAGACAGCTACCGCCCGCCTAAGCTGGGCAGCCCCCAGTCAATAAGGTGTTGTCTCGCCACGGTTCATCTGCTCCTGAGGGTGTGTGGAGCTTAGGGGGAAATCCTGACACATGGACCGCAATCTATACACCTAACAGCAAGAAAAAAACAAAACAACCGGCCCTAAGGCTGGGAACATGGAACGTAAGAACCATGACCCCTGGCATCTCAGACGATCTAAATGAGATTGTGGATGCCCGCAAAACTGCAGTGATAAACAACGAACTGCTAAGACTGGGGATAGACATTGTCGCCCTGCAAGAGACCAGACTCCAAGAATCTGGAAGCATCAAGGAGAGGGACTTCACTTTCTACTGGCATGGCAAGCCGTGCGGAGAGACCAGGGAGCATGGAGTTGGCTTCGCTATCAGAAACAAGCTACTCAATTCCATCATACCACCAAGTGATGGCACTGAAAGAATATTGAAGCTCCAACTCCAGACAGAGGCAGGCCCAGTTAGTATTATAAGCGTTTACGCCCCAACACTAACTGCAGCATCAGAATCTAAAGACAAGTTCTATGACGACCTTAGCAAAGAAGTCAGTGAAACACCAGAGAAACAACATCTTTTTATCCTGGGGGATTTCAATGCCAGGGTTGGCTCCGACCACGAATCTTGGCCTTCATGTCTAGGACAGTTTGGCGTTGGGAAGATCAATGACAATGGACAACGTCTCTTGGAATTCTGCAGCCACCATAATCTGTGCGTGACGAACACCTTCTTTGACACGAAACCTCAACACAAGGTGTCATGGAGGCACCCCAGATCAAAGAACTGGCACCAACTCGACCTGGTGCTCACTAAACGCAGCAACCTCCGCAATGTACGGATGACTCGCAGCTATCATGGTGCTGACTGCGACACCGACCATTCACTCGTCTCCAGCAAGGTGAAGATAAAGCCTAAGAGAATCTACAGAAGCCGAACAGAAGGAAGACCACGCATTGACACCAGTGGCACCCAAAATAAAGAGAAGGTCAACAAATTCATGCAGGCTCTAGCGGATACTCTGCCCGGCCCCACAGACGGAGATTCCACTGAGAGATGGAGTCATTTTCGCGACACCATCTACAATACAGCACTATCAACATTTGGCAAGAAGCAAACTAAGTCAACCGACTGGTTTGAAGCACACTCTGAAGAGATGCTCCCAGTCCTGGAGATAAAGAGACATGCATTCTCGATGTATAAAACATCACCTTCAGAGAAAACACTGCAGGCATTGCGAACGGCCAGAAATAGAGTACAACAGATGGCAAGAAGATGTGCAAACAGGTACTGGCTACAGCTCTCTGCTCAAATTCAAACTTGTGCAGACACTGGAAATATAAGAGGAATGTATGAGGGCATCAAGCAAGCTGTCGGTCCATCAAAAAATAAGATGGCCCCTTTACGATCAACTGAGGGGGTAATCATAAAAGATCGAGCGAAACAAATGGATCGCTGGGTAGAACACTACTCGGAGCTGTACTCAGTGGATAACACTGTCAGCGAAGAAGCTCTGGAAGCCATCGATCAACAGTCCGCCATGCATGCCTTGGATAACGAACCTTGCCTCACAGAAATCAGCGAAGCACTAGACTCTCTCAAATCCGGCAAGGCACCTGGAAAAGATAGTATTCCACCTGAAATTTTAAAATGTAGCAAAGAAACAATCATCCCAGAACTGTATGCAATATTACAGCTCTGCTGGAGAGAAAAATCAATACCACAAGATATGAAAGACGCAAACATCGTTACCCTTTATAAAAACAAAGGCGACAGAAGCGACTGCAACAACTATCGCGGCATTTCCCTTCTCAGCATTACAGGCAAGATTTTTGCCAGAGTAATCCTTAAAAGATTACACATTCTTGCTGAAAGAATCTACCCCGAATCGCAGTGCGGATTTAGACCCAACAGGTCCACCATCGATATGATTTTCTCACTCCGGCAGCTCCAAGAGAAGTGCAGAGAACAGAGGAAGCCATTATATATAGCCTTCATCGACCTCACAAAGGCATTTGACCTCGTGAGCAGAAGCGGCCTTTTTAAGGTCCTTGAAAAGGTTGGATGTCCACCCACCCTTCTTAGTCTCGTGAAATCATTCCACGAAAACATGCAGGGGACCATTTTATTTGACGGCTCAACATCCCAGTCATTCAGCATCAGCAGCGGAGTAAAGCAGGGATGCGTGCTTGCTCCTACACTCTTTGGTATCTTCTTTGCTGTTCTCTTAAGGCAAGCATTTGGGACTGCCACTGAAGGCATATACCTCCACACAAGATCTGATGGCAAACTTTTTAACCCATCAAGACTCAAGGCAAAGACCAAAATAAGACCAAGATGCGTAAGAGAACTACTTTTTGCAGATGATGCAGCACTGACTACTCATACAGCAGAAGATCTCCAAAGGCTCATAGATCGTTTTGCAGCTGCCTGCAAAGACTTTGGGCTCACCATTAGCCTAAATAAAACACAGGTGATGGAACAAGATGCTGATGCGCCTCCGTCAATCAAAATCTCTAATTATGAATTGAAAGTCGTCCACGATTTTGTGTATCTGGGATCGACAATATCAGATAATCTTTCATTAGAGACAGAAATCGACAGACGCATTGGAAAGGCAGCCACAACATTTTCCAGGCTAGCTAAAAGAGTTTGGGAGAATAATAGACTAACAGAGCGTACAAAAGCTCAAGTATATAAAGCTTGTGTTGTTAGCACACTACTCTACGGGTCTGAATCCTGGACCCTGTACTCAAGACAGGAAAGGAAGTTGAATTCCTTCCACATAAGATGTCTGAGACGTATCCTGGGCATAACATGGAAAGACCACATAACAAACAAACAGGTGCTTGAAAGAGCAGATATTACCACAGTGCACACCCTCCTCAAGCAGAGACGCCTCCGGTGGTTGGGCCACGTATCTCGAATGGAGGACGAACGTATTCCCAAAGATCTCCTTTACGGAGAACTAGCCACAGGAAAGAGGCCAACCGGAAGACCCCAAATGCGATATAGGGATGTGTGTAAACAAGATATGAAAACCATTGGAATAGATCCAGACACGTGGGAGAGAGTTGCAACAGACAGATGCTCCTGGAGAAGAGATGTACGAAACGGACTGGTGCTCTTTGAGCGCAATCTGATCCAAAAAACTGAGGAGAGACGACACAGACTCAAAGAGCAGTCACTTACTGCGGGACTTGCCTCGTCTCACAGATGCGGAAACTGTGACAGAGATTGTTATTCTCGAATTGGACTATACAGTCACCAGCGGTGCTGCCAGGCACCTCCCAAGCGGCACAACTCTATAGTCCTTCAGGACTGAAAGAGGCCTACTACTACTAACATCCTGTTGGTGACTAAAGAGTGTTGATATGACTGGCTACTTCATGGCGTAGAAACATCTAGCCTACATCCAGTCAATCATGAACTGGCTTTACATATGTGGTTGTTGGCCTATGTTCCTCTGTGAGTCAGAGGAAGAGGAGGAGGGGGAGAAGAAGAAGAAGAAGAAGAAGAAGAAGAAGAAGAAGAAGAAGAAGAAGAAGAAGAAGAAGAAGAAGAAGAAGAAGCAGCAGCAGCAGCAGCAGAAGCAGCAGCAGCAGCAGCAGCAGCAGCAGCAGCAGCAGATTTTTCCGGTGATCTTCTCCATATACTGAGTTAGTGCAAAATGTGGAAAAGGTCTTGATGTTTTACTGTGTCAAAAGATGTTGAAGTCTGCTGAGTGCATTTTAATAACTCATTACTGCCATATGTAGGATTTGTATTTAAACTACCAAATTACTATCCTACAATTGTAGGTCCAATGGGAACAATCAAGGTCGGCACTCTGCCCACTAAGAAAAGACATCCGTATCCACGGTCACTGTCCAGGTACATTGCATGACTTGGAAGCATGGTAGTGTCCCCTCGTTTGACCTCCTACACGTTTTAGTCCTTGACGACAGTGTGGTACATCTTGTGCATTCAGCTTAACACTTCTGTCGTGTCGGTGTTTTAACACATGTTAGTGGTATTGATAACAAGATGCGAATGTTTGTGAATGAATACCTACGATTGTGATGTCACCTTTGATCTGACTTGTAGTTGTGTTGTTATTTGATATTGCCATGAATAATTGTAAACTCATGTTTCTCAGTGTATCACAAGTGATCGTTCGTTTAATTTATGCGTGCATGGATTAAGAAAGTAACAGTTATTGATTCATAGACATAGGAGGGGTAGAGAACAATCCTTTGAGACTCATGGAGGAAAAGTCAATTCCTATCGGTAATAACGCAGAAAATCAACAAATAAGAGATGGATTCTCTCTCTCTCTCTCTCTCTCTCTCTCTCTCTCTATATATATATATATATATATATATATATATATATATATATATATATATATATATATATATATATATAGTGGTTAGCTATGCTTGTTATCCAACCAGGGCAGTTCCTATGGTATAATTGACCTCGGATGATTTTTTCCAATTTTCTGGAAACATTGGGACAGAAATGCGTCTAGAAATAGAACTGGTCACCTAGACTATTAGCTAATTTGCAAATCTAATACCAGTACATACAATATCTGCTGCGGGATTACTTACATCCTTACATTGTATCATAAATGGCTAATGCTTGAATGTCATCAGTGCAGTTGTGACAGGCTGCACGAAACTAATACTACTTTTAGTAAAGACATTAACTCTTTTGGTCCCAGCTGGTAATTACTTTTCTCCTTCGCGAGAGATCCTATCTTTTAAAAGACAATGTATGTCTGAAATTGAAAGAGTTACAGCAATATAGGACAGAAGGAACTTAGATAGAACGGGTTAATGTAATAATTATTGTGACAGAAACAAAGAGAATTGGTTAACATGGAGGTCTGAGTGTGGACGAGGAAACATAAAACTATGGTATGAAATCTGCAAATGGACGGTGAATGTGGCACTGGTATAGTGAAGAAAGCGACGTTTTTTCGAGCCTTGAGGCGTGCTAGATTTATAGTGTTAGTCCCATATATCAGTTGGCACTCGATGGCAAGCCTGTCGCCTTGTCTTCCTAGAACATTTCCTAGTACTAATTTTAGCTTGGGTCTGTTTGAGAGCTCGGGTCACGAAAAGAATCCCCATCTGAATTGGATTCGAACACATGACCGCCGTGCCGCATAGTTGTGTACAAAACCAAAATGCTGGTGGCACAGTTTGTATGCACGTACAGTTAAATTCACACAAGAGGCAACACTGCAGTTATAGACAGTTCAACCGAACGAAAGAAGAAGAAGTCCCCAGGCATGGATAGCTACCAAATACTGGTGACTTTTTTGCTCATCCCATGACAGCCGTCTCAGAGCTGTTCCAGAAATTACCAAATAAAACATGTATTGCTGTTAGTAATAAAACTATAGAGCTAAATATACGAGTACATGTGTCAAGATGTAATGTTACGTGATAAAACAGCCACTCTTTTTAATTGTGAATATTCGAATCGTATTCTTGGACACTCAGGAAAAACCTCTAAATTAATTTCCAATGAAAACTTTTATGGACAGTTATAAATGAAAACCGTAAACTGATTACAGAAATTAGACGTAGACAGTCACAATTTTGTGGGCACGTTGTACGAAGAAATAAATTAGAGAACGTGGTGACAACTGGCAAGGTTCAGGAGAAACTAACAAGGGGGAAGGCAGAGAAGTAAATGTCTGGATGACTAGGTCACGTGACATGTTGGAGACAAGAACACAGAACTGATCCACGACTCTAGTGATCGTGTGAGATGGCAAAAAATGACTGTTCACGCTTATCGGCATGGCACGTGATGAAGATAATAAATATAGATTTGTGATAAGATGATATGTTCATAACAAGGGCTGCATAATAGTCTTTGGGCTGAAAAATCTAATTATCAGCTTGTTGTGTTCACTACAGCATGCCGGTTACTTTCCTGTGATTGTGATTCGTCAGTTGTCCAGCTATGTCTTCTTGTTTCTTTGTTCATTGGTAAAGATTTTAGTCGACACGTTCCATTGTTATATTTTGTGTTCAATCGATTCTCATTGTCACGTGCCTTTTTCAAGGGGATGTACAGATCTGTTATCTTCTTAATAGAAGGACGTTGTGCTCATATTTCAGATTTGTTAACTTTTTCAAGAATTTGCCGAACCGCTACAGTATTGTGGTTAGTTTGCATACCTGCCTGTGAGGTTATGAAGATAATAAGGGTAATATGACTAGGGATATCCTGGATGGGATGGGTTATCATCCTCAATCAGCCTTCTTATGGAAGCCTAGAACTGGCTCCGAACCCCCAAATGAGGAATGAGACAGAACGTTTAAGTTCCTACACTAAATTTATAAAGAAAGGACCTCCTGCTTGAAAGGCGATGTGATCACGGAAATTTGCCACAGACACGAGAGGAAAGAAACCCACTCCATAAATCATATGTATCTGTGTGTAGGTATCCATAATATAATTCAACTATATTGGGGAAAATGTGGGTTTTGGGGGAAGATCTATGATCTGTTCTGTGATATCATACACACAACCAAATATTACAAACACATGGATCACAAAATCAGTGGAAGAAAAATAGGTGATTCCCCAAAACTATCCCAGATTCATAAAGTGTTAACCAGCTAAATCTCCATACTCTCATTAACATTATAATTAAGGTTCTTCTCCTAAAAATACATAAACTATGTTCGCAATCTTCTTCTTCTACTTAAATTCACAGCTACTGATGAGCTAGGTTATATAAATCATTCAGTAGTACAGAAAATCTTGGTTCTGGAATGTCATGGAATTCTCCATAGATGCACAGTGGATACAGCTATGACCTGGTACTTAACCTTCTTGTGCGTGCTTAGGGACGCCAAGGCCAGGGGATCCATCAATATAACGAGTATCAATCTTCGTGGTATCTAGAAGGTAGATCCTTAGGTCATTGGAGGCAATGTAGACCCTTCCTATGTTCGTGTTCAGAGAGCAGAACATCTCAGCTGCCATCAGCAAAGCCATAACGTATGACCCAAGTTCATGCTGATAAGGCCAATATGTATGTCCAGTACATGCTTGGTAAAGTTGAGACCGGGAGGTCAATCCATAAAAAGGGTATCACTATTTGCGTGGTCGAAAAGGTAGATCCTCATGTCATGGTAGACATTGTAGTAAGGTTCATAGACATAGGTCCGAACATCTCAACAGCAATCAGTAGAGTGATTTGTATATCCAAGGCTTCTGCTGGCAAGGCCAACCAGTAAGTTTGGCAGTAAACACTGGAACTCTCCAGACATAAGTAGTGTAGACGATAGACAGGGGCTGTTACCAAGCCATCCATGAATTTTCTGGGTGACGCTGAAGCAGTGGTTTGTTAACGTTGACAACCATTCCTCATCCGACTATCAAGAAGATAATTCTTCAATTCTTATCAAATTCTCGGAAAATCTGTAAGGACATTGATAAATATATCACACTGCCCAAAAAGGTAGTACCGATTCAATCCACAGCAGATGCGTGGTTTTTATTTATTTATTTATTTATTTTTTCGTCGACCAGTGGTCAATTGAACGTAAATGTTGACTCACATTCAGAAAGCACCGGAAGAAAGTATTGCCTAGAAAATCAACTTAGGCTTGATCACAATGTCATACAGAGGACATACTATTTTTTAGTACATCTCTGATGTTGTGCCAGCCTCGTTACAACGGACACCGGTCAATTCGCAGGTTTGTCAGGAAAGGAAAGGTGACGAGTAAACGAATCTACCATCTTAACGCATATCTGGTAGCCTAAAATGTATGACAGCCTAATATTTCACATTCCAACGACATTATTTGCTAGAGTCACCTTTACAGTTTAAACCAGGCACAATTTTTTTCTAATATCCAAATCTCATATATACATTTCAGGATAGCCTACATTACCTGCTACTGCGTTAGTTTGTGATTTACTGAATTAGATTGGGAGACGGAACGCCATACTGTTTAGACTACTACTGCATGGTTTTAGCATGAGCTAATGCGGATCTGTTGTTGGCATCTAACACTTATGTGCTTTCATGTTTCATTTAGACGTTAATTAAGGTATCTGTCTGTTCCTTGAGATGCTGTTGTTACTTGTCGTTTATTAAGTTTACTAATATTGCCTGAAGATGAACTTTACCTTGTTTCTGATGGCGTCACTGGGATAATCACAGTTTGCATCTGTAACTGGTATTCTTGTATAACGTTTTTTTTTCTTCATTATATTCCTAGCATGAACGTGTGTAAGTTGTAGAAACATGTGAAATGGGTAAAGCTGTAAAACTGCAATGAGTAAATCAACAAACACAGAATGTGGAAACAGTCAGCTTTACAAGAACATAATTAGAAATGATATAGTGGACGTTGCGGCTAGTTAGCCGTCATCAGTACGCAAACCCCAAAGAAATTATACATACATCTACATTATTAAAACTATTTTAATGTAGGTGTGTTTGTATCATTTTGGTTTTATCTATCTGTCCGTTGTCCGTTTGTTCATTCTTTCTTCCTTATAAGTGTGTTTGTTTGTTTGTATGTATGTATGTATGTATGTATGTATGTATGTATGTATGTATGCATGTGTGCGTGTGTGCGTGTGCGCGCGTGTGTGTGTGTGTGTGTGTGTGACTGTCTGAGAGAGAGAGAGAGAGAGAGAGAGAGAGAGAGAGAGAGAGAGAGAGAGAGAGAGAGAGAGAGAGAATCAGATATGGCTTAAATTAACACATTGTCTGTACTATAATTGCACACTAACTATATTTTGACCTGCACACTAACCATATTTTGATCAGCACCAACTCCATTTGAGAACAAACTGTATGGGTATAGCAGCAAAACCTTACGTTGACTGTTGCTTACTTTGGATTAATTCATATCATGAAGATGGAAGAAAAAGAGGCCGATGACGAAGACACAATAATTGAGGATAACGCCAGCCAACAGGCGAGTCAGACAAAACTGTAGCATTAAACAGTCATACTCAATATATCGTCATCATTATGTGCCATGCCGATTATCGTGAGCGGTCATGGTTCACCATCTCACGTGATCACCAGTCTGGACTTAGGTCTGTGTTTGTTTCCCGGTTATTTCGTGTGGCCAAGCCATCCCAGCATTCCTCTTTCTCTTGTCCCGTCAAGTTTGCTAGTTGTCATCAAGTATTCAAGTTTATTTCTCCTCATAACATGCCGAATAAATCTTGTTTGTCTACATCTACCGCCTGTAATATATTTACTGTTTTTAACTATTTCAAGAAGAACTGTCTCTCTCTCTCTCTGTTTTTTTTCTTTTCTGTTAACCAGTCAGTTTTTTTGTTTTGTTTTTTTTAAAACAGTTTGTTTGGTTCGCCGCTTGATATAAATATATATCTTACTGCTGATACTTTTTGTTACTAAGAATGAAAAACGGAGATTATGTTTATTTTTAATGTGTTGTTTATTCAAAATGAAAATTGTTGTTTAATTGATTTACGTTGCTCCGAAACTAAGTTACAGAAAAGTACATTAGCTTATAGTATGTATAAGCTTCGCGGATAGTGTCTGCTATTTTCAGGCACAGGTGTACATGAAAAGGAAAGAGGTTGATGACGAGGAGGAGAAAACTACACAGTATGTCTGGACTGCTACAAATATAACAGCACTTTATTAAAGACAATTATACACAGGATATATATATATATATATATATATATATATATATATATATATATATATATATATATATATATATATATATATATATATGTGTGTGTGTGTGTAAAAAGAAGAGAATCTTCACCTCCGAGTCTTGAAGGCGGAGCGGCTTCTCACTTACTCCAAGATACCTACAACCCTGGCAGTGGTGACATCGGAGGGCAGCGAAATGCCGACCACAGCATCACTCAACGAGAGACTGCAGCAACCAGAGAGATTCATACCAAGAATCACGCAATGTTCAAAATGCCAGAGGGCCGGCCACAGCAGAGCAACGTGTCGCAGTAAGACGGAAATCTGTCGATACTGCGCCGATCACCACGCCTTCAAGGAGTGTCCGCTGGCCAAGCTGGACACGGACTTCCGAGCTCCTAACAACAGAAGAAAGTGCGCCAACTGTCTGGGCAAACACGGAGCAAGATACCTGGGCTGTCCGTACCTGCAGAGACACAGAGACGTCTTAAAGATCGCCATCATCACAAAGACACCATTCAAGGAAGCAATGCAGAGGGGCGAGACAGCCACGGGTATAGCACAAGCTGAAAGAGATCAACTTCAAAAGCAGATAGACGAGTTGAAGAAACAAGTCAAGTCATTGCTGACGCCTAATCCGACCAGCGACAACGAGAATCTACTGGCGGAAATAAAGGAGTTCCATGAAAACATCAAGCGAGAAGTGGAACAGATGACCGCATTGAAGCAGGAAAATGAAGAAATGCTACGCACTATAAAAGTGGAGAGAGAGCGACTAAAAGCTGAAATGAAATCAACTCAACACAAATCAACAGAAGTCAGGCAAATGACCACAAAGAAACAGCAAGAAACACAACAAAAAACCGACCCGGAGACGCAAGATAAAACCAGCAGCCGAACCTCGACGCCCAAACCATCCAAGGGGAAACCAACATCCCACCAGACAGCCGAAGAAAGACAAGATAAGGTACCTTCTGACGGCATACCGTGGATTAGAGGGGAACCTACCCGGGAGGAAATGGAGGTGTACATAGCAGAAGGAAAGAAACGAGCAGAACAAGAGGAACTCAGACACGAGGAATACATAAGGAGACAGGAAGCAAAAGGAAAGAAGCCCAAGAAACTCAGGGGGAAACCGACAGAATACCCGGAATTACACTATGACTTCGATGCCGACTTCGAGTACTACATAGAAGACGGAGAGATCTTCCCATGGCTGACCATAGAGGAAGCATTCGAAAAACAGCAAAAACTTACACACGAAAGTGAAAGAAAGCGCAAGGATTTAAATAACATCGAAAAGCTTCTAGGGGCATTACACAGAGCAGGAGGCAAAAGTACTAAATAAAAAGTCCTTTTAAGGACTGCAATCACTCAAGCCAGGAGCCTGCGCCAAAAAAGGAAACAACAAGAGGAAACAAGCACTAAGGACGGCCGCCGACCGATCCCCCAGCTGGAGTGCGATAACGAAAAGTCCTTATAAGGACTGCAGCCAGTCAAGCCAGACGAGCCAGGAGCCTACACAAACAAAGAAAACCACAACAACAGAAGAGCACAAAGGATAGCCGCCGACCACTGCTGACGTCACAGACACAAACGATGCATAACCAGTCCGAGAAAGGACTCACAAGACAAGAATTAGGGTAAATAAACCCACAAAAACCACGATCCTCAATTATAACCACAGCTGATGAAGCAGGTTAGACGAGGACGAATTTGGAATTTTTGTTTTTGAAATGGAATCGGAATCGGAATCGGAGTGTTTTTAAAAGAGATGCGCGTGACGTATATTTTATAAGCACAGAAAGGAAAACAATTTTTACTGAGCTTGCTTTTACCCCCGGAGTACCTTCGAATGTTTATGTGTTAATTTGTCTTCCCGGAACCACCATGAAGCTGGGCTCTTCTGGTCTTGAGAATATTAAAATCGTGCCTCTTCTTTCCTCTGTTGCTTGTTTACCCCATTCCCCTTGTTACTTGTTTCATCCCATCCCCTATCCCCTCTGTTACTTGTTTCATCCCATCACCTATCCCCTCTTTTACTTATTCCTCCAATTCCCTGTCCCTTCTGTTATATGTTTCTTCCCTTTCCCTCTGTTACTTGTCTGCTCTCATCCCCTATCCCCTCTGTTACGTATATCCCCTCTGTTGAGGTTTGCGTCTGGCCACAAGAATGTAGCAGAATGAGTGCGCTCATCTACCCGTTACTCTGTTAGATTGTATCACTCTCGAACATTTTTGTTTTAAATTGCAGGGAAGAAAAGTGGGCGGGGAAAAGATGGAGTGTGCTAGAATTTAAATGCTCAACTTTTATTTATAGTTGGTGTCTTCAACCCGCGTCCTAGACCATGTGTTATGTCTGCTCCTTATCTATTTACAGACGGGAATGCGGAAATAAATAGCATTTGCTTGGATATCGGTTACATACAGAAAAAAGACGGTTGGCAGGGGAGTCAGAACTGGGTCTTTAATCTCTTGACGTGATGTTGTTGTTGTAGTTGTTGTTGTAGTTATTGTTGATGTTTGAGTTGCAATTGGTGAAGTATTATCCAATCCCTGCAACGAGAAAAAGATGCCAGAATCAATATCCTGCTCTTGAGCACGTGCTTGATAATATTGTAGGACCTGGAACATACCTGTTGTCACGTTCATCTCTCTCTCTCTCTCTCTCTCTCTCTCTCTCTCTCTCTCTCTCTCTCTCTCTCTCTCTCTCTTCTCTCTCTCTCTTTGTGCACACGCACACACACTCTATTGCATTTAGCGGTGGGAATATAAACAAGAGAATTAAGTTACAATAGGTGTACACACGTGAACTGTATTGTTCATTAGAGCTATTTGATCCTGCTACAACCACAGTTATCATTCATTACATTTGATTATTTACGCGTCCGAGTAAGTGCGTACACAGGCACAAAAAGGAAACGGGCGGAAATGAAATTAAAAGATTATTCTTTCAGCGCATACAAGTTAGATAGCAGGCTTGAAGTTATCCTTCAAGGCTTATACCACATCCTCCTAGCTTATCAACCAGGCTGATATATAGGTAGACAAAACACCCGCGCGTGTGCGCGTGATACGTCGACAAATGGTTGGTTGATTTTTTTATTTTAATGTTGCATATCCCTTACAGCCGGACTCTCTGGCCAAGGGGTTACAACACTTTCTCCGTAATCCCGTTTATCACGCAGTCTCGTAGCGGGCGAGAGCTGGGAGCGGTTCGACTCCCGCTGGTGACTTGCGGGATAACTGAGCCGGCCGCTCAGAAAGCAATGGCAATCTACTGAGCGTAATCTTGCCAAGAAATCAACAGACAGCTGAAAGATGATGCTGTTGACAGCGATGTCCTGTAAAGGATATGCGAATTTTAAAAAATCCCTTACAGGACGTTGCAGTCAACACCAACATTTTTCAGCTGCTGTTGGTTTACTAGGCAAGTTTTATGTTCAGTAGTTTGCCATTGCTTTCTGAACTACCAGCTCCCATATCAACACGTTATAACACAACGCGACACGGTCTGCTGCACAAATCGGTCACAGCCTGGTAAGCGACTCACGAACCGCGTTCGCAAGCCTTTGGCCACGGGGACGGTCGTTGGTTGGTTGGTTGGTCTTAAATCCATTGCATTGGCGTTCAGGAGAATTGAGCCGTGAAAGTCGTATTGCATCTGTCGGAGTGATTCGGGTGTAGAGACTTTTCTCCCGACCGGATACTAAACTACCATCTTAGTTACAGAGCTCTCGTTCCCCTCTCCAGACCGAGAAACTAACAGGCAGTAGTATCCAGAGGGAAAACAAACAGGGGGGCAGACAGACAGATAAAATGATCGGTCAGTTCGTTGGTGGTCGGCCACTTCCATCCTCGCTCGGAAGGTGGGTGGATTCATGGGAGTTCCATGTGTGTGGGTTGTGCGCACGTTGTGTATGTGTGTGTGTGTGTGAGAGAGAGAGAGAGAGAGAGTCCTTGGTACTCCTCAATTTTTATTATGGACGATTATAACAGCAGTCACATTCACACGTTCCCGTAGATGTGGGAGGGCGTGTGATAAATATACAAAATACATATTCAAAGCTGCTGAGTAACGTTCATTAATTTGATGAGACACAATCGTTTCATTTGCACAGTAATTCCTATCACGATGTCTGACTATGCTAAGGTCACACTTACGGCAGTCTGCGCTTGACGTCTGGCGTGGAGCATCGCTGAGCTACCATAAATTTGGTAAACTGCAACCAAGCTTTGAGTGGCTATTCACTTAGCCGTACAAACTGGACGAAACATTTTCGATTCTTGCTGGAGAATCATTGCACTAATGGCGCTGATAATCTTTCACGGCTTCAACACAGTTTTACGTCTTGTTTCTATTGAGACCCTGGCCTGACTGAGTCCAGCTGTCTCCTTTTCACGTGAACCACCCTATTCCGGTCACGTGATACGCAACTTTCTTGAATAGTCTCCCTTAGCGATATTCATCATCATCATGAGTTCAGAACTGACTTTACTTGATTTATTAGTGCGTGTCAGTTCATTGTTATAGCGTGAGTTGTTCTCACTTTTCCTTCATTCCTCTTCTCCGGTAAACCTACCCTTAATATATAAGCTTAATGTTGTATACCTTATATTGACACATGTCAGCTAGACAGACAGCTCGACATTACGGTATGGGAACGCCCTTATCGAAAATGATTGAAAACACGTGAAACGGGAGCTTTAGACAAACACCACTACCAATGACACACGGCATGGACTACAGGAAGAAGAAGAATTCCATGAATGAGGTCTATACGTTAAAAACCGTCATGCAAGGTTGAGTGCTATGAATAGATTTGTATATTAAATGACGAAACAAATTATGTGAATAGATTGGGTTTTTAAATCATTGTAAGCTTATATATTTTGTATATATTTTGTTTTCATCTGCCTCTTCTTCGTTCCTCTGGGGATTTTAAATCATTGTAAAAATGTAAATTTTGTTTTCATCCTCCGCGTCTTCGTTCCTCTGGAGTTTTAAGTCACTCTAATCTTATATATAAATTAGGATGTGCGTATCTCTGTCTGTCTGTATGTCCTTTATTTGTTCGCGAACGGCCCATCCGATTGAGATGAAATTTTCTACACGCCTTCCTTTCATTCCAGAGCTGTCAACTGTGATATTTTGTTAGTGTGAAATCGCCTGCTTACTCAGTATTATTTCATTTTTCATTTTTCATCATAATTTCATATATCTCAGGGGACCTAACTCTGTAAAAGTTATTTCAAGGGGCATAACTTTTCTGTATAACTTATAGTCATATTGTGGCATCGTTTTCAAAGATTTATAAACTCTTTGTCCATAGTTATGTACCGGCATATGAGTTATAATAAATAATGATACAATCTGTAAGGCATTTTCAAATTTTTCATAAAAATGATGCACAATGCATAACATTGTAACTCATCTTTTTTTGCTTAAGAAGTTACTGTAGTCATGCAGGTGATTAGAAAGAGTTTTCATTAAAAATAATGGATGGTGTGTGGTAGAACGTTCTTTTAAGTTACATTTTTTTTTGTTGTATGAATTTAATGAAGCCGGACAGGGTCAGGCAGACAGATAGACAGACAGACAGATAGACAGTCGGGAACAGGAACTTATATGACTACTTATATAAATTAAATGAGATGCTTCACACCAGGAGCTGGGCGATGTCGGGCCGGGTCAGACAGACAGACAGACAGACAGACAGATAGTCGGTAACGGGAACGGGAACTTATATGACTACTTATATGAATTAAATGAGATGCTTCCCACCAGGGTCTGGGCGATGTCGGGCCGGGTCAGACAGACAGACAGACAGACAGACAGACAGACAGACAGACAGACAGACAGACAGACAGATAGTCGGTAACGGGAACGAGAACTTATATGACTACTTATATGAATTAAATGAGATGCTCCCCACCAGGTACTGGGCGATGCCGGGCCGGGTCAGACAGACAGACAGACAGACAGACAGACAGATAGTCGGTAACGGGAACGGGAACTTATATGACTACTTATATGAATTAAATGAGATGCTTCCCACCAGGGACTGGGCGAAGCCGGGCAGGGTCAGCTAGTGGTATATATTTTGATTTCATTTTTATCTTTTTCGTTCCTCTGCCGTTTTAAATCATTGTAAGGGTATATGTTTTGTATATATTTTGTTTTCATCTTCCTCATCTTCGTCCCTCTGTCGAGGCGAGTGCGACTCTCCCAGTTGTGCACCTCGGTGGTCTTACTTGGGCATGCATGTGTGTCAGGCTTGCTTCTCTCAGATTCCACCCCAGTCAGCGGATCGTATCTACCCGTGGGTGGGTTTTCTTTCCTAACAGTTTTGCCAGGGCAGTGACTAACGACCTACTGTGTTAGAGAGTTCCAGCAGCTGCCGTGGGGTTTTAACACGCATAACTTGCACATGGGACCTCCCGTTCTTCGCCTTTATCTAAGAAGACTATGTGTCGTTGGTTAAGCCTGGCCATTCTTTTCCTGTATTATGCCTACTAAGGGTAAGGATGCAGTAAATATATGTGTGCTGATACTAATTGTATGCAGGGAACCATTTCCAACATCTTCTTCACGCTACCATGTAGTAACACAATACCAGTTATATAATTGTTGTTAGAAGGTATGTATATTAAAAGAAGGAACTTTGAAAAACAACAAATGGCCGCTTTGTTTTCGGAGGGTGGGAGTATGCCTTGGTATGCACCTTCTTGCACACTTATGTGGCCGCCACGTCATTAAGTTCGAATCTTTCTCCAGGCGATGATTTTATTTGTGTTTTAATTGACTTGAGCTCCCAGGTGCATTCAGCCTAAAATTGATACCAGGAAATATTCTAAAAAAGTAAATGCTTCGGGTGTAATATTGACCGTATCACCCAACGAGTACTGATTTGTCTGTACAAATGTGGGACTAACACCATATGCTTAATGTGTTTTAAGGTGTATACAATGGTACTTTACTTTTACTTATCATATGTATAGTACACCTCAGGCCGTGGAAAGGGGTCGTTTATTTTACCTACTTTTCGAAAGATTGCAAGAGCCAGACCACAAGACGCGTGATTGTCCACAGCAGGACAAGGCAGTGGTCATTTTGTAGCTACGTTGTGAGACGAAATCGTCTAGAGAATGTTGAGACAGAAGGACGATCGAAGGCGCTAGAGGCTGAGGGAGATCATTCTGGACTGGCTGGAAAAGTGGCTCAAGGAAGACGATAGAGTGAGTGGTCGAACAAAAACACAAAAGACAGATGTTTGTAGGACATGATAGCCCATTCTTCTTGTGGGTGGCATTTGATTGTTTTGTATGCGAGCGCGCGTAATAAAAATGTAGTTTAATCAAACGAGTTCCTTCGGGGTCGAGCCTATCAACAGTGTGTGACGTTTTAACACGTCATATAAGCTAGGTCATGGCATATTATAATCATGTAGTCACGGTAGCGTTGTGGCTAGACGCTGCAGTCGGAATGGTGGTTATGGGTTCGAATTCGCATCGAGGTGGATTTTTTAATTAACCTAGGCATCCAATTTCTAATTTTCAACACGAAAATTCCAAATTCGGTCTCGTTAAATCTGCCTCCTCAGCTGTGGTTATTGTTGAGATCCGTGGGTGTGTGAATTGTTAGTCCTAATTCATACTGGTTTTATTGGTTCCGCTCTGTTTGTCGGATGAGGTTGTTTTTGTGCTACCTGGTTATCTCCTTACTATCTTATGTTAGTCCTGATAAAGACCGGTCCTTGGTCGGGCCTACTAGGTTCCGCAGTCTTTCGTTTGTTGGCTTCTTACTCTTATTAGTAATATTAGCACTACTACGTGCTGGTTGTTTCTTGTGTTGTCCTCACCGGGGTTGGCCCCGGTCATGCCCAGTCCTCATAAGGACTCTATGTAGGCAAAGGCAATGAGTTCATGTGCAAGACTCAAATTGCCCCCCCCCCCCTCCCCGGTCATCGGCCCGTACTCCTCTACATTCGCTTTCTCGTTTTCGTCATTGGTGTATGGATTGGTGCAACAACAAGACGACCCGATCTCCCTGTCAGCCCTGTTCAGGAACCCTTCCGGAAGAGCCAACACACCATCCTGTCCCTCACCCCGCCACACTCAGCTGCCCCTCTCAGGACAACAGGGTTTATATATATATATATATATATATATATATATATATATATATATATATATATATATATATATATATATATATATATATATATATATATATATATATATATATATATTTCAATTGCGCTTGCGCTCCCACCTATGCTACACCCTTCATGTGTCTTCACAAAGTCGGACTAGAGTCAAGCTCCACTACTTTTATCGTTTCTTTACTTATTCAGTCTCTCGGTAGAGATTTGTTCGCAGCAGACGAGCATAATCTCCGGCGGGCCTATTCTCGCTGGTCGCGAGATCCGCACAGTGGAAGTATGGGAGATTTGCTTGCAAATAGACAGGCAATATCTCCTGCGGTAGCTATGGCGGGCCTATTCCCGCTGGTCGCGGGGACCGCTATAAGTCAGGTGGTGGGGAGTCTGACGATAGTGCACGCTTTACACAGGTCCGGACACTTGTGATCGACAGATGTGCGCGCTCTCATGGTCCGGGCTCGTACAAGGCCCTCACCTGTGGGACATGGCTGAACGCCTCTAAGCCGGGTCCCTTGGGTGTCAGGGTCTGGCCATAACTCGCCACCGGCTCGTGGTGGTGAGGTCTCGGTGGATTGACGCTGAGCCGCCAGCGTCTGCAGCCTACCTTGTGCCAGACGTATTGGTTACCCATTCCTCTGGAATACACAAGACTAGGCCGAGAGAGAGGTCATGTCGGTTGGGCGTCACATGATTCTCTGAAGCTCTGCCCAGACATTGTGATGGAATATTGGCCACATTCCACTCACATACTTTGGTCTGTCAAGACTGCAAGGTGTCAACTACTATATATATATAAGGTAGAAAAGTTATATGGTCTTCCCTGTTCTGCATATGAACTGTCTGACCAGTCGCTGTATTTCTGGGTTGCTGTCTGTGTGCAGGGACTCCCTCATTGTTATTGGGTTCTTAGTTTTGACGAAGTAATCTCTTAGATCCCTTCGTTTACTATTGTACTCGTTGCAGATTAATAGGTAATGTTCAATGGTGTTGTCTTTTAGGCATGCTCTGAAGAATGGATTTTCTCTTGCGTCTTTTCAGTTATCTATTCTGATTTTCCACAGCTGTCTGTTTGCCGGTGCTTTCATGTTGGTTTTGGCTTGTGGTTTGTAGCCGGGTTCGCCCAGTACCTGGTATGCATGTCGGCCTCTAACGCTGTCTCCCCACTGTTTCCTCCATTCCTGGAGTATGTAGTTTTTGATGATACTCTTTCCTTCTACTTTTCCTAGGCCTGTACTGATTTTATTACTGCTGGTTAGTCCTCGTTTCGCCGCTCTGTCTGTTTGTTCGTTTCCTGGGATACCCCTGTGAGCTGGTATCCAACCGATGGTGACTTGGCAACCCATGTACATGAAGTTGGTGGCTGTCCCTAATATCTCCTCCTTTATGTCAGGTATGTTTCCTTTCGTGAAGTTCCCGATCGTTTGTACCGAGGACAGGGAGTCTGTCAATATGCAGTCTCATCGGTGGTTTTTGGGCTGCAATCTCCAGTCCTTTCAGTATGGCTACCAGTTCGGCCGTGCATGCTGCTGTCTGGTCTGAACTGTTTCTTCAGCTTCCAGTATGGGACCACTACGCCTACCCCACCTCTCCCTGTTCGTTCTTGGACCCGTCTGTATATATTATGAGGTTGTCCTTGCTGATTTCATCTATGTACTCCTCGGTCGCGTCTCTTGCATCTGTGTCCTCCGTGTCCATGGTGATGGTCTTTGCTAGGCTCGTGTCTGTGAATGGGACTGTTAGTTCCCATGATGGGTTTGTAGGCTTGTATCGTTTTGTCTGTTTCAGGGTTTCTGCTAGCTCGATTTCTTCCTTCATCTTCTCTGCATCTTCCCATCCTGCTGTTCTTTGCAGTTTTACTATTGGGATGCCTCCCCATTTGCTGCGGTTGTCACTGAATGGTTGGTATCCTGGGTGGTCTTCGTCTTAGTGCTGCCTTTACCCAGTAGTTATACGTCAGCTGTTTACGCCTCAGACTCAGTGGTAGTACTCCCAGTGCTACCTCCATGGCTTCTTTGGATGTCCCTTTTCCAGCTCCAAGGATGGTGTTTAACGCTTGGGTCTGTGTGGTGTCTAACCTCCTTGCTGGTTTCTGATGCCGAGTCGTAAACAATGCTGCCATATTCTAGCTTGCCTCTGATAAATGCTTTGTAGAACGTCAGCATTGTTTTGGTGTGGGCACCCCAACCGTTTTCTTTTATCACCCGCAGTAGGTTGCTTGCTTTCTTATATTTTTCTAATGTCTGACATATGTGTATTGACCAGTTCATCTGTTCGTCTAGGGTCATTCCTGGGAAGACTGTGCTGCTGTTCTATTAATAGTTTTCCCTTTTATCTATATTTTATAGTCCTTGTTAGAATTTATCTTCTTGTTACTAAATACCATGCTGACTGTTTTATTGGTGTACATATTGAAGTCCCATTTGTCCATCCATGCGGCTAGTTTCTTTATCTGTTTTTGGAGGGGCCCTCGTGTAGTTTTTGCAGACTTTCCACTCCTCCATATGGCTCAGTCGTCCGCAAATTGTGACAGTTTTGTTCTCTGATCTTGGATCTCCTCTGTTAGGTCATTCACCAGTATTGAGAAGATTATTGGTGAGATGACCGAGCCCTGGGGGATGCAGTTCTCTTACGCATATGTGTCGGATACCTCATTCCCTATCCTCACTGAGAAGCTTCTATCTTTGAGGAAGTTTTCTATGTATTTGTAGGTTCTTCCCACTATGCCTACTTTCTTTATCTTGATTAGTGCGGCTTCTCTCCAGCATTGATCGTACGCCTGGGCTAGGTCCTGGAATACAGCCAACGTCTTTTCCCCTCTTTTAAATCCTTTCTTGACATGATTTTCTAATTTGATGATCGTGCACTTGTAGGCTCTAAACCCGGATTGTGTATGGCTGTACAGTTCATTCTTCTCCATGTAGAATGTTATTCTTTTGTTTATTACAGTCTCCATGATTGTGCCCAGGTGCGATATCAAAGAGATGTGGCGGTATGATTCTACCCTTGTTGAATCTTTGGCCTGTTTCTTGACTGGTATCACCGTGGTTGTTTTCCACTGTTTGGGAACATTTCCAGTCTGCCATATTTCATTATACAGCTTAGTAATTGTTTTTATTGTTTTGTTTGGGAGTTTTTTGAGGATGGTGTAGTTTAATATGTCAGCTCCAGCTGCGGTTTCGGATTTTTCTTTTAGTGCTGTCACCACCTCATCTGTTATGATCCATATAACGTTCTTCGATGTTCCCGTATGTTGTGTCATTTAACTCTTGTATCAGCTCCTCCCTTCTTTGTCTTTCTTTGCTTCCTAGTCTTTTGTTAGAACAGACTTCGTAGAAGTATTCTCCGAACACCTTATCTTTGTTTTGGTTTGTTACTGCTAGTGTTGGACTTTTGATGGTTGGGATTTTGCTGGCCTTTTTATTTCTTTGAATTGCTTTTATTTGCTTCCACGCCTTTTTAGTCGGTGTATCTGGCTGAGTGTATGACAGAACCTTTTCCAATCCTTTTCTTTTGCATGTTTTACTGCTCTGTTTGCTTCGTTTCTGCATTCTTGTATTCTTCGAAATTATCTTCTGTCCTTGCCTTTCTGTACTTCTGCAGAGCTCTTTTCCTATTCTGTTGTGTCGCTGTGCACTTATCGTTCCACCAGGCCGCTGGGTTTTTGTGCCACTCTTTTTGGGATGCCTGCGGCTATGTTTTTACCCGTTCTTAGCTTTTCTGGCATATTTTTGTTAGGAATGTGTTTGATTGCTACCAGCAGTATGTTTTTAGTCAGTCTCTCCGTGTATTGTCAATGTCTCCCCGCTTCTGCTGCTCCAGGTCTGTGTTGGTCATCTCTTCTCTAAACTGCTCCCACATTACTTTATTGAAGTTAAAGGTTGGCCTGTTGTTGTTGGCGTTTAGCTGGGGTTTTGTCCTTGCGTTAATTACTATAGGTAGATGGTCTGTGTTCGTGTTCTCTGTCACTTCCCACTGGCTGTTTGCTAGCCCTACGGTTGCTATTGTCAGGTCAATAGCTGTGTCCTGGCAGTTTGGCCTGGGGTCTATACTAGTTATGGTCCCATCGTTGAGTACTGCCAGCTAGTTGTCCTCGATGAACTCCATGGGTTTTGTGCCAGCCCTATCGCTCTGTATGGCTCCCCATGTGGTGTGGTGACAGTTGAAGTCTCCCACTATTAAGGCTTCTGATGTAAGTCTGGCTTGTAGGGCTTGGGTGTCTTCTTCCTCGATTATCCCTCTAGGACGGTATACATTAATTATTGTTAGGGTTTTAGGATTCCCTATTGTACTCGGCTCGCGATGATGGTGGAATTCTGCAAGAGGGCGTCTGATTGGTCTGGAACTCTGGGACCCCAGTATATAAGGCCCCGCACAGGTAGAACTGGCCCTTTTTCCGTAGTCCACCGCACTGAGTGACCAGGCGCCAATGCCTATTTCTATTGTGTGTTTAGTAGTTAGACCCTGAAGTTTTGCAGTGGAAAAGCCAGAATTCTAGCTTTAGATTTTAGATTTTCCTGGGTTTTCAGTAGACTAGAGGTTTTTTTTAGTAGACTAGAGGTTTTTTGGTGGACTAGAAGTTTTTGTTAAATTAGTTTTAGTGGATCAGTTGTTGGTGGATTAGTGTTTGGTAGATTTGTAGCTTTTACTGGATCAGAAGTTTTTGCTACACTTAGGAATTTGGTTTGTTAGGTTAGTGTCTTTGCTGTTTGATTTTTGCTGTATCCTAATTCCTTTGTTGATGCTACATGTCTGTATATTATTGTGAAGTTTAGAAGTGTAATAAACAAATGATGCTTGTGTTACCCTTACTTTGTTGTTTAGTTGATAGACTCTAGTGTTATAGTCATTGGTGTTAGAACAGCCCTTGGAGTAATTCTTTGTCTGGGATTGGAGAATATTGTTCTAATCCCCTGTCGGCCCACCCTGGGATCTTCTTAAACCTTAATTCTTTTCTATTCTTGTTAACCGAGGACGGTGAGAGGTTCTTTCTCTTTATTCATTTTCTTCTTTGGCCCTACGCAGTCAGAGTTTGCGCTCTTCTCCTCACATCACCGTAGCAGAAGTAAGTGGTCCTTGCTTCCTGTTTATACCTTTGTTTTCAAGTGGCGAGCCTGCCAGGATATAGTGACAGCCTTAGAATTATTCTGGTAGGATTGTTTTGGTACCAAATGAGTGTTTTAGTTGAGGTCTTTAGTTGGTTTCTTTGTCGGTTCATTTTTGGTATAGTTGGTAATAGTCTTCTAGAGATAGCAAAACCCAGGTTAGCTAGTTAGGCTCCATTGCAGAACCACCCGTAGCATAGTATCTTGTCCTTAAGATGGAGACCAGAAGTACTCGTGCGGCAGTGAGAGTTGAACAAGATGAGTCGCCGACAGTTTCTACGATGGGAACCGAAGATCCCCGCCCAGTGGATGCTCCACCACGCGAGCTCACTGAGGCTTTGAGGTACGTTGTAGTACCAACCAGAAAGCCTGTTCGGTGTTTTGGGGAGAAAGGTGGGCCATCAGTAGAAGAGTACGTCAGGGAGGTGAGGTCAGCTTGGAGGGCTGGCATGTTAGAGACTGTCGATAAGGTGGATGTTATTTTCGACAGCATAACCAGTCCTGTCAGGAGGGAGTTGGAACTCCATGCTTCTGAGGAAGATCCCGAGGCCATGCTACAGGCCTTGCTGAAGATATATGGTGAGAAGAAGAGTCTACGGGAGCTCCTGGCAACGTTATTCACAATACGCCAGCGAGCTGGGGAGACAGTCCATGACTTCTCCCATAGGGTCAATGCTGAGTTCAAGAGGGTAGTGAAGGCCCAGGAAACGCAAGGTGTCCCTGTGTTGGATGGGGAGGCCCTTCGAGACCAGTTTGTGGCTGGCATAAGGGACAGTTTCACCCAAACTGTCCTAAAAGAAAAGATCGCACAAGATTCATCTGTGACTTTTCTTCAAGTCAGGGAGTGCGCACAAACATGGGAAGGTGTGCGGGTCCCACAGGGTGCTGAAATCAGAGAGGTAGAGGTGAGAGCCAGAAATGAGAACACTGGGGAAATTCAGTCAAGCGTACCTTCAGCGGTGACAGTTGAGTTTCAGCAGGGGCAGTATGGGCCGGTGCAGGCTGAGGTAGTCCCACAAACGGTAGAATGTAGGCCTGCACATACTGAGCCAGCTCGAGTACCACCACGAACTGAGTTTACTTCCAGGCAGGGTGAAATTGACTTTCTTCAGAGGGAGATGTCTGAGATTGGTGCCAGGCTGAACAGACTCACCACCAGCGATCAACAACATCAAGTGCCACGTTGCTGGCGATGCAATCGGGTTGGTCACTTGAGACGCGAGTGCAGACAAGCATTAAACGGGACCCCTCTAAGGCTGGGAGCCAGGTATTAGAAGGGGAGCGTCATGGCTCGGACATTAAAATTGTGGGTGGTAGGCCCGAAGAGACAGTTTTAATAGGTGGCAAGAGTGTCCAGTGTGTCATCGATACAGGTTCTCAGGTTTCCACCATTACTGAGGCCTGTTTCAAGGGCATGTTCCAGGACTTTGTTCTAAAGGAAGGACAATTCGTTAGGTTGACGGCCGCAAATGGTGTAATGATTCCATATGTGGGGTACTTCATGTGTGACATTGTGTTGGGTGGGACACAAGTGAAGGACTGTGGGGTGTTTGTCACCAAAGACATGGACAATGGGGAGAGAAGAGTGCCTGGCATTATTGGCACGAACATTTTACAGTCAGTGCCGAATCTGTGTAGGTTTCTTAATTGGAGCAGCACAGCGGAGGAGATTCCTGGAGTCGGACTGGACGGAGTTAAAGTGTTTGTTGACAATAGAGTTTGCGTACCTGCCCGCTCCATCACTGCAGTTAGTGTAAAATGTGTAAGATTTGTGCGTGAAAATATGCATGTCATTTTCAGCCCAACTCGAGACTTGGAGCACAAGGGTTTGCTTTTCTCCCACACTTTGACTACCTTGAGACGGGGCGTATGCCAAGTCCAAGTGGTCAATCTGGGGGATGAAGATATATCCTTGTCGAAGGGTACTCAAGTTGGGGATATTTCAGATGCTACTGTAGACTTGACCAACCATTTCAAAATGGTAAGTGCTCAGGAGGTTGAGGTTTCAACACGGCCGTATGCCGGAGAGAAAGATGATGTTAGGTGCCCTGTAGATTTGAGCAGTTTTGAGGGTAGTGATAGAGATAGGAAGAAGTTAGAGGAGTTATTAGTTAGGTATGATAGTCTTTTTGCCAAGGGAGATACTGACATAGGCTATACAGATAGAGTAACCCATAGCATCCAGTTGACAGATGAGACCCCCATTAAGCAGCCTTATAGGAGAATTCCCCCAGCATTTTATAGAGAAGTACAAGATCATCTCCAAGGTTTATTAGATAGTCAGATAATTAAGGAAAGTTCCAGTCCTTGGGCTTCTCCGGTGGTCCTCGTGAGAAAAAAGGATGGTAGACTTAGGTTATGTGTCGATTATCGGGCTGTAAATGTTAGGACAAAGAAAGATGCATACCCTCTCCCTAGAGTAGATGAATATCTAGATGCCCTGGGTGGTGCCAAATTATTTTCAACTCTAGATCTTGCAAGTGGGTATTACCAGGTGGCCATGAAGCCAGAGGATCAAGAGAAGACTGCTTTTACCACCCCGTTTGGTTTGTATGAGTATACGCGTATGCCAATGGGACTTGCAAACTCCGCGAGCAGCTTCCAGAGGTTAATGCAATGCTCTCTGAATGACTATTTTTTTCAGATTTTGTTGGTATACCTTGATGACATTTTGGTGTTTTCTGGGGATTTTTCAGAGCATTTGAGTAGGCTTGAGAAAGTGTTTGAGAGACTGCAGTCCATTGGGCTAAAACTAAATCCTGAAAAGTGTAACTTTTGTCAGAAAAAAGGTTGAGTTTTTAGGGCACACCATTTCAGAAGAAGGCATTGGAACCATGGATGATAAAGTTGCAGCCATAAAAGAAGCACCTGTGCCCAGAACTCAGACAGAACTTAGGTCATTTCTAGGGTTAGCCAGTTATTATAGAAGGTTTGTCTCAAAGTTTGCTAATATTGCAAGACCACTACATGAGCTGGTGGGCCAACTCAACCAGCAGCAAACCGGTGATACTAAGAAGAAGAAAGGACCCATAGGGCGGTTGTGGACTCCAGAGTGTGACGAGGCGTTTAATCGATTAAAAGAGGCTCTGACATCAACACCCCTTTTAGGCTTTCCAGACTTCTCATTACAGTTCATATTGGAGGTAGATGCCTCATACCAGGGTTTAGGTGCTGTCCTCTCACAAATTCAAGATGGTAAGAAAAGAGTCTTAGCTTACGCTAGCCGCACACTTCGCCCCTCAGAACGGAACGCTAAAAGCAGTTCTAAGCTTGAGTTACTTGCATTGAAGTGGGCTATGACTGAGAAGTTTAGAAGTTATCTTTTAGGTACTAAAGTAGAAGTTTTTACAGATAGTAGGAATTTAGCTTTGTGGCAAAAGGCAAAATTGGGTGCCATTGAGCAGAGATGGATAGCACAGATGTCAATGTTTGACTACACCATTAAGCACAAACCAGGTCGTGCTAATGGAAATGCTGATTATTTGTCCCGCTACCCTTTTGAAGCCCCAGGAAGATCAGATGAAGAAGGTGACATTCCAATCAGTCACATAGCTGCTACACCAGTTAGTCCAAACTTAAGAACTGCTAGGATAGGAGAGATTGTAGATGTAGATAGTCAGAATAACCCGGTAGGTAATGTGCCACTGTTATCATTACCATCATATTCAGCTGAAGAGTTGACAAAACTACAAGCAGAAGATGTCCATGTGTATAAAGTGTTAACTTGTGTGAGTGAGAGAGTGAGACTGAGTAAGATAGAGATGAGGGGTTTACCCCCTGAAACCAAAAGCTTGTTGAAGCAGCGAAAGAGGTTGAGTGTGATTAATGGGTTGTTGTACAGGAAATTAAAGAGGCCAGGTAGAGGGTGGATTTCTCAATTAGTGGTACCTGATGCACTGAAGCAGAGAGTGTTAGAATCGGTGCACAGCACCGGCCATCAGGGCAGAGATAGGATGATACAAATCCTTAGAAGTAGATGTTATTGGGTTGGCATCACAAAAGATGTTGAGCTGTTTTGTAAAAGATGTCAGAGGTGTAATATTGCTAAACCACCCCATATTAAACTGCAGGGTCCTTCAGGTAATTTATTAGCATCTAGGCCTTTTGAGTTGGTGACCATGGATTTTACTATGTTAGAGAAGGATAGTCGGGGGTATGAAAATGTGTTGGTCATTACAGATGTTTTCACCAAATTTACAGTTGCTGTTCCCACAAGGGATCAGAAGGCCTCGACAGTTGCAAAAGTTCTGGTGGAGAAATGGTTTCTGTATTTAGGTGCTCCATTCAGATCAAGGCAGGAACTTTGAATCGGCTGTGATTGCAGAACTCTGTAGAGTGTACGGGATTCAAAAGAGCCGTACCACGAGTTACAATCCAAAAGGGAACGGTCAGTGCGAGAGGTTTAATAGGACCCTACATGATCTTCTGAGGCCACTAGAGGCCAGCCAGAAAAGGAGATGGTCTGAACATATAGCTGAGGTTTTGTTAGTTTATAACTCTACTCCCCACTCTTCCACAGGTTACTCCCCGTACTACTTGGTGTTTGGAATAGAACCCAGATTGCCAGTAGATTTCATGCTAGATGCTAGTGATGATAGTGATTGTAATGATGGGGAACCAAATGTTGAGAACTGGGTGACTGGACATCTTTCCCGTCTGCGTAATGCGCATGTTAGGGCAGGCGAACAGTTAAGAAAGTTAGCTGCTGTAAGGAAAGAGAGATGTGACAAGACATCATCCTCTAAATTGCTAACCATAGGAGAAGTAGTTAGGAAGAGAGTCCACTATACAGAGAGGTGCAAGATTAAAGACCAGTGGTCTGTAGATAAATATTCAGTGGTGCAGGTCCCAAAAGCGTCAGGAGGCCCATATGTTATTAGAAGAGTGGGAGAGAATGGACCTGACATTAGAGCAGCAGGACACGAGTTAAAGCGGTGTGAGAAAGATGCGGTAATTGAGGTACCGGAGGCGACGATAAGACTACCAGAATTGCCTGTCGTGGCAGAGGTTGAGGAACCACGGGATAGACCACCAAGAAGTGACTGGTACATGTTTGAGCCAGGAGACTTGAATGTGAGGCGATCAGATAGAATCCGTCTTAGAAGAGATAGATGATGTTATT
Source organism: Cepaea hortensis (assembly GCA_963921405.1). Taxonomy (NCBI): domain Eukaryota; kingdom Metazoa; phylum Mollusca; class Gastropoda; order Stylommatophora; family Helicidae; genus Cepaea; species Cepaea hortensis. Next base: position 79,932,995 of record OY992878.1, read on the forward strand.
TTTGAATACATTTTGTTTCAAATGTTCAGTGTTGAGGCAAGTGGTAACCTGTATAAAGGTTGCTGATTTATTGTTTGTGTAACTTTTATGATTGTTTAATTATTTGTATGTAAACAGTGAGGGTTGTATTCATTTTGTTATGATTGCTCGTGTAGCAGAGGGGCTATATCTCCTCACTGATGTTCATTTGATCACTGAGTATTAACTTGTACTAGTATAAGGATGGCTTATGCTTATATGTTATTAATGTTATTTTGGACTTATTGATGACTGGTGACGTACATTTATACTGTTTCACATTATAAATCTGGATAGAATGAGTAAATTGTTTTATAATGGTACTGTTTAGGGATGTAACCAGCAGTTCAGGTGTTAGAGCATAGAGGTATGAAATAACTACCTGTTTGATAAGTGTACCAGGGACGTATGGTCCGGTTGTCGAAACGACAACAGTTAAAGAGGGGGAATTATTCATTGTTTTTGTAATTGTTCGTATAATATTGTGAACACTAAGGTGGCGGGAGACTGTCTCCCTGTTGATCGCATTATTTTTTTACTGCTGATATCAGTTTAGTCATGAATAATGACTGGTATTAATGTAAATGTACCTTGTATTGGCATGTGACCATTATTCTTGTTGGTACCTGATGTACATTTTTGGGGTGTTTTCCTTGATGAGTGATGTCTGGGGATAGAAAATTTTTTTTGGAAATCCATCAATAGTGGAGGACTATAAGGTAGGCGTCAGAAATTATCCCTCCCTTTACCCAAGGCACTAGGGGTGTAATGTCCAGTTGTCTGGGACGACAACAGTTAAAGATGGGGAATAATGTACTCGGCTCGCGATGATGGTGGAATTCTGCAAGAGGGCGTCTGATTGGTCTGGAACTCTGGGACCCCAGTATATAAGGCCCCGCACAGGTAGAACTGACCCTTTTTCCGTAGTCCACCGCACTGAGTGACCAGGCGCCAATGCCTATTTCTATTGTGTGTTTAGTAGTTAGACCCTGAAGTTTTGCAGTGGAAAAGCCAGAATTCTAGCTTTAGATTTTAGATTTTCCTGGGTTTTCAGTAGACTAGAGGTTTTTTTTAGTAGACTAGAGGTTTTTTGGTGGACTAGAAGTTTTTGTTAAATTAGTTTTAGTGGATCAGTTGTTGGTGGATTAGTGTTTGGTAGATTTGTAGCTTTTACTGGATCAGAAGTTTTTGCTACACTTAGGAATTTGGTTTGTTAGGTTAGTGTCTTTGCTGTTTGATTTTTGCTGTATCCTAATTCCTTTGTTGATGCTACATGTCTGTATATTATTGTGAAGTTTAGAAGTGTAATAAACAAATGATGCTTGTGTTACCCTTACTTTGTTGTTTAGTTGATAGACTCTAGTGTTATAGTCATTGGTGTTAGAACAGCCCTTGGAGTAATTCTTTGTCTGGGATTGGAGAATATTGTTCTAATCCCCTGTCGGCCCACCCTGGGATCTTCTTAAACCTTAATTCTTTTCTATTCTTGTTAACCGAGGACGGTGAGAGGTTCTTTCTCTTTATTCATTTTCTTCTTTGGCCCTACGCAGTCAGAGTTTGCGCTCTTCTCCTCACATCACCGTAGCAGAAGTAAGTGGTCCTTGCTTCCTGTTTATACCTTTGTTTTCATTATTATAGTTGCACGGATACACTCCAAGTTCTTGGTGAGGAATGTTTCTTGTGTCACAATCTGGAGCTGTTCGTGTACTAGTAAGGCTACCCCGCCCCCTCTCGCTTCTGCTCTGTCCTTTCTAATTACCGTGAGTCCAGAGCATCTATGCTTTTGATTTGGTATCAGGTGGGTTTCCTGCAGGGCATATATGCAGTTCTGGCTCCCCAGTTGTTTCATGGTGTCTGGGAGGTGTGCTTTGATACCTCTGCAGTTCCACCGCATTATTTTCATGTTTCTGGTATCCATTTTAATTCTGCTGTTATTGCTATCTGTCCATGTCTCTGGTTGTCCTACATTCCTTATCTTTCAGAGTCTGTGCTGATTTCATTGTCGTGGTAGCTGGTTCCTTTCTCTATTGCTAGTAATCGTTCATTCTGCCAGTATGTTTCTGCGCTCCCCTTAAGTATTTCTCGTTGGCGATCTATCTCAGTATTTTTCATCTCATTCATTTCTTTCTGGAGTGTTTCTATTTTGCTGCTTAATTCTCTCAATGGTCTGCAGTCCCGCAGAGAATGAGAATGCAGGAAGAAGTCACATTCCACTTACTGAGTTATTAGAAATGCATATGTGTGCTGTGTCTTACAGACAGTTCGTTCCGACGATGCATACGAGTCGTATGATGTTGTACAAATGGCCTCAACTATATCGAAGCAGCGGTAGCCGGTTGAACGAATTCCAAGTGTTGTTGTTGTTTTTTTGTAAGTGAAGAGAAGTTGTACACGTACTGCCGAAAACTGTCTATGGTAGGTGATGTAATATACGGAAATTGAGGAAATGGGGTCGATCTACCTGTATCGCAATCCAAAACACAGCCGCGGGAGATTTGGAAGCAGACCGACTTGCGCTGTTTTTGAGTTGTATGAGTGTCGCTTGTTCAGAATGCAATGGCCTGCTACTGAACGTAAACTTGCCAAGAAATCACAAACAGCCAAAAATTCTAGGGTTGACTGCAACGTCCTGTAAAGGATATGCAACAATTTGTTTAACTGTTATCAAACATACGGACCTGATTGCAATCAACACATTTTATTATTTCCTTACCCGTGTTGTTTTTCCCACACAAAGGACGTGGACAAGTAGACTTTCCCCCACCACAGCTCAGCTGAGCTGGGTGGCTGGCATAACTATCTGATGACTCAGTTCACTCTACACGTTAAGCGGTTTTGAACATTGCTTCTGATTAATGGGACTGTTTATGGTTTTGTTTGGCGTTGTTCAGCATGGGGTATAGTGTAATGTTCACGTTAAATGTGGTTATGATCTTCCCTAACGTTTTTCAACACAGTGAGCACAGTGTTAACAGTGCATTTTTTCATGAACTTCCATAACGCTATTCAAGACGAATACAATGTTCTCAGTGCCATTTTTCATGTTCTTCCTTGACGTTATTGAACACAACGAGCGTATTGTCATTTGCCATGATCTTCCCTAACGTTTTTCAACATAACGAGCACAATGTTGACAGTGCAATTTTTCAGTGTCTTCCTTAACGTGTTTTTCCCCCCAGAGAGGAAGAGTTTGATCTTTCGTGGTTTTGTCTAACATATCGAAGAACACATTGTTCACAATTAATTTACTTATCGCCTTCTTCGATATTGTTAGGGAAAAAGCACAGTGATGATAATGAATTTACTGATCACTTCTGGTTAGAAACGGCGAAATTCGGAGGTGACGTATTCGAATTCAGAAGTTATAGGAGTCGTATCAGCATTGTGGCAACGAGCACATGCGTCTGTGAATACTGCGGTGCCTGTTCATTTCCCAGTTGAACCCGGAATTTGCTTCATTGTAATTCGGAGTCTCCTAATATTAGTATGTATAGTTGTTGGCTGGACTTGAGCAGAATACACACCTAAATATACAGGGTGTTTCTAAAGTCTCATTACACTTTGTATGTAGTACAAATTTGAACGCCTGTCGTCTGCTGTAGTAATTCTTTGCACTCCAAACAGGATGGTATTATCAACGGAAGAAAGAATTATTTTGGTTGAACACTTGTATCGAAATGGCGGTCGATACACGCGATTGTTTGTTCAAAGACAAGCTTTCCTGATAAACAAACTACTCATCACATTACGGTTAAAATTTGTTGAATAAGTTTCTTGTTACGGGAAATGTGTAAGATGCTCCGGGATCTCATGGGTCTGCTGTGTCTGAAGAAAAATGTCTAAATATGCAAGACAGAATCCTAAAAAGTCCAAGCATGTCCTTAAGGAAAATGTCGCAACAGGTGAACGTATCAGTAAGCATAGTGTACAACATTCTTAAACAATGATAACATGTTCATCCATGGGATTTATGTTGTGTCTGAACTAAAAGAGTGTGATAATCAATCCAGTTAACTACTCCACGTGGTTTCAAGCATTATTAGCTAAAGAAGACGAGTCAATTCTTGATGTAACATTCTTCTCTAATGAGATATGGTTTCATCTATCTAGATACGTTAGTAGCCAAAATAATCCTATTTGGAGCACTTTTAATCCCAATGCATTTCATGAAGCGCCTCTACACGATTAGAAACTCGGGGTATGGTTTGCCGTCAGTAGAAAACGTTTTATTTGACCAAATTTCTTGAACAACACTATAAATGCCGATCGGTACCGTACTGACATTCTGGAACCTTTTTTAGAACAGCCTAATGATCCTGAAATTTAAGAAGCGTGGTTCCAGCAAGATGATGCAATTGTACACACACACACACACACACACACACACACACAGTTAGAGCATCACGTTTTTTTGGAAGAAATTTTCGCAGATCGCATATTATCACGCGGAATTTTACCTGCTCGCTCTCCAGATCTAACTCCATTAGATTATTATCTATGGGGTGTATTTTTTTTTTAAGGGAAATGTTTACAAAAATAATGTACACACAATTTATGACCTGAAAGAAGCAATCAGAATTACCATTTAAGAAATAACAACAGGCACAGGCACATTGCAGAAGGTATTTGACAATGTGAAGAGACGTGTCTTGAAGCCTGTGGTGGACATCTCCAACACCTGTTATAATGAATACTTCATTGGTACTTGACAGCTTCCCCAAAAACAGCGTGACGTCATGTACTTCATATATTTTTCAAATTTGGTCTACATAAAAAGTATAGTGAGACTTTACAAACACCATGTATATCCGATAATCATGTGGTTTTACCTGCATGTTGAACATGTAACTAAATATGCTAATTTAAATTGCACGCTTCTGAAAATACAGATACAGTTTCTTCACACCATAAAAACCTGTGGCAATGTGGGGTGGGGAAGGGGAAAGAAATGGGGAGAGGGGAAGTGGTGGAAAACGATCTAGCGCAGTGTGGTTGAACATAATTTGTATGTACCTGTACAAAGAAGACCGCTTTATGATCTTTCCTGCTGCATAGAACCTTAATTATCACTCTATAATGTTGTATGTTGTTGCTTTTTTGGTTTGCTGGGTTAATTATAAATTACATTAGGTACTGACATAGCTAGGTTCATAAATAATTATCCGTCATACAGAGTCGACGGTTCGAAATCAACTGTTGGTGATTTAGAAGAACTCTTTGCTTTGATTTCGATTGTATGAAACATCGGCCGTTCGGAAAACTAGTTAATTAGTTGCATATCATTTACAGGACGTCGCAGTCATCCTCAGCATTTTGGGCTGTTTGTGATCTCTTGGCAAGTTTACGTTTAGTAGTTTGCCATTGTTTTCTGAACGACCGACGCTCATAAAATTGTATAAAAAAAAACCAACGCCATGCGATCTGCTGCCAAATTGCATGCAGCTGTGTTTCGAATGCGTTATGCGGGGTTACTAACCGTGTCCGGAACACCTTCGCCACTGAACTAAAAGTGCCCAGTGACCTACAAACAGTCAATATATGTTGGGGTTGACAACATTGTACTGTAAAAGCATATGCAACTAATCTGTAGCTTTAGGCACTGACATAATTGTTGTGCCAGCCTAGCCACGGTCATGTCACTGGTTTCAAGTTCGCTTCTTCACCCCTTCCTCTTCTGCCCTTTTCCTCCTATTGGAGAATAGTCATTCAAGCAATCCATGCCAAGCATCCTATCTGTTGCTGTCTCCTGCAACTCCCAGCATGTCCTCCCAATGTTATTTATCGTTGTGTGTAATTGTCTTCTCCGTGTGGTTTTAGGTCTCCCGTTATTTCGTTTGTCTTATGAGCTCCAGAGTTGTCGACCTGGTCAAAGGGATAAGACCTTCCGCTCTGAAACTTCCAGGCAAACTGCTGAATGTAAAAATATCTAGAATATTAACCTGGGGTTAACCGCTATCGCTTGCAAAGAACTTGCCCATTATACTTTTTGTTGCCGTTGTTGTTGCTGTCCTGGCAAGAGAGTGTCTAGTTATGTTGTCCTGGCAAGAGAGTGTCTAGTTATGTTGTCCTGGCAAGAGAGTGTCTAGTTATGTTGTCCTGGCAAGAGAGTGTCTAGTTATGCTGTCCTGGCAAGAGAGTGTCTAGTTATGCTGTCCTGGCAAGAGAGTGTCTAGTTATGGTGTCCTGGCAAGAGAGTGTCTAGTTATGTTGTCTTGGCAAGAGAGTGTCTAGTTATGTTGTATTCGGGTTTTCCCAGTGTATGTCGCTTTGTGGCGAAGGGATTTACGAATGCAATTCGTAATTCAGCATACCGCGTTCGCAACACAGCTGCGAGCGATTTGGAAGCAGACCGCTTGCGTTGGTTTCCAATACAAAGGTATGAGTGCTGATCGTTCAGAAAGAAATGGCAAATTACTGAACGTAAACTTACCAAGAAATCACGAATAGTAAGAAAATGCTGGGGGTGACTGCGACCTCCTGTAAAGGAATTGTAAATAATGGTTTATGTCCTATCCAGCACCAGCATCTTTTCTGCACCCCTTGGTTCACTGGCGCCATGGGCTCTACATTGGTGATTCTCTTATACCATTCTATTCCCACTTTTCTGCGCAGGCAATAAAACAACACTGGAGCTTACATGTCTAAGTTTGGTACAGAGTTCGCTAGATGTCGTTAATAAGGTTCGCTAGATGTCGTTAATAAGGTTCGCTAGATGTCGTTTATAAGGTTCGCTAGATGTCGTTAATAAGGTTCGCTAGATGTCGTTAATAAGGTTCGCTAGATGTCGTTAATAAGTCTCGATAGATGTTGTTAATAAGGCCCCTAAATGTCATTAATAAGGCTCGCTAGATGTCGTTAATAAGGTTCACTAGATGTCGTTAATAAGGTTCGCTTTTTTTTTTGTTCGCATATCCTTTACAAGACATCGCTGTCAACATCAACATCTTTCAGCTGATTGTTGATTTCTTGGCAAGATTACACTCAGTAGTTTGCCATTGCCTTCTGAGCGACCGGCTCACATACCCCATAAGTTACCGACGTGGAGAGAACCGCTACCGATTCTCGCGCACGTCACGTTACTCACGAGAGTATAGGGGATACGGAGGAAGTCGTGTAATCCCTAGACCAGGGAGACCGGCAATAAGGTTTGCTAGATGTCGTTAATAAGGTTCGCTAGATATCGTTAATAAAGTTCGCTAGACGTCGTTAATAAAGTTCGCTAGATGTCGTTAATAAAGTTCGCTAGATGTCATTAATAAAGTTCACTATATGTTAATAAGGTTGGCTAGATATCGTTAATAAAGTTAGCTAGATGTCGTTTATAAGGTTCGCTAGATGTCGCTAATAAGGTTAGCTAGATGTCGTTAGCTAGATGTCGTTAATTTATTTGGCTAGATGTCGTTAATAAGGTTCGCTAGATGTCGATAATGTTTAGTTTGTTTAATCGACGGATCAACATCACGGCACACAGGTGTAACCCATAAGTGCACCGTTCTACTCCTAACTCAAGCCTGAGTCCGGAGAATTTCAGCTCAGTGCACGAACTCAGTAGCATCAGCGAGGTTTCTGAAATACCTTGGGTAGATATTTAACTCGAAATGTTGCCCGGGCAGCGCTGTTAGGCAACTCTTTTTCGATTTCCAAATGCCAAGGAATGTTTTACGTGCGCTCAGTACACACGGGCGTCCGATCCCACTACCCAGAGACCACGGGAAATTTTGTTATTAGAGATCCATGTGACAAAATCCCGGCCTTACCGGGGCTTGAACTCGGGACCTCCAGCACTCGCGGCGGACACCATACCTCGAGACCACTCAGCCCCCCTTGTCGTTAATAAAGTTCGCTAGGTGTCTTTAATAAGGTTCGCTATGTCATTAATAAAGTTCGTGATCTCTTTGAAGACGCGGACCCCAGGCAAGTCAGTGTTTATATTTCTTAATCTGAAATCTCAGACTGTGTTTATGCGTGTCCTCCTGTACTTCTGTTTTGTGATGCTCTTATGCAGGCAGTTTGAGCAGCTGTTTGTAAACACTGTCCTGCTCAGAGCGGACAGACACAGGGAAGCCAGAATCACGACCTCCTGGCCTAAGCAACCTTGGAAAATTGTAGTACAGCACAAAGACAAAGCTATAATATAAACAAACCACGTCATGCCGATGACACGGTGTTGATAGCTGGAAATGCAAATTATCTACAACTTTTGGATATTATAGTACTCGTAATAGAGGGTGCAAAAAAATATCTTTTCTTGAATATCACGAAAACGGAAACAATGGCAATATCAAAGATACACAAAACACCAAACTATGATATAAAAATTCATTCATTCATTCATTCATTCATTCATTCATTCATTCATTCATTCATTCATTCAGTAGCATGCCCCTTGCAGAACCTCGCTCCCATAACAACCTTCCGGAAAACTTCTCGGTCATAAGCAAGATGTCCCGCTTCGATACACCCATCTGGAGACCATCCGCCACATCCTGCACCCATATTCTCTTTGGCCTTATTCTTCGTCTCTTCCCGGGCATATACCCCTCCAATATTGTTCTCTCCAAACTTTCATGACGTTTCAAGTGACCAAAATATTTTAATTTTCTTTGATTTATCGTCTTTAGTAGCCAACCTTCTTCGATATTCGGATCTTGTCCTATGGATTAATTTGTTCTATTCTGTATCCAAGATAATCTTAGACCTCGTCTATAACATTTATATTCAAAAGCATTTATGCGATGTTAAGCTTGTTTAGTAAGTGTTAGGTCTCACAGACGTATATTGCAATGGGAAAGATGCATGCCCTTAAAAATATAATTTTTGTAGTTCTGTCTATACCCCTCCACATTTTTTCAGTTGTTTTAGTTTTTTAAGAGTAAAGATAGATAGTCGTCTTTTAATTGCCTTCATTGTGTCACCATTGTTGTAATTAATGACCCAAGATATTCGAAGCCTTCCACCAGCTCCAAATTTTCCTTAATAACATATATTTATTTCTCCATAATAGTTTCATCTGTATGCATTATCTTTGTGTTTGCTATATTAAGATATAGGTTGTCTTTTCTCTATTCTTTTGGGTTGAGGTTATTAGTTGTTCTATACCATTCTGTGATGTGGATAGTAAAACTGTATCATAAGCATATCGAATCTCTCGTATTTCACGACCACCAATATTTAGGGCATCATATTGCTTCCTGTTTATATCATCTCAGACATTTCTCATTATATTTTCGGCGTGATGTAAAAATATAAGGGAAAGTTTTTAATCAAACTGATAAATTTTAATACCTAGGGGCAATAATAAAATGAGATAGAAGATGCGCGACAAAGATTGAGAGAAGCATTTTTTTTTTCATTCCTAGACAGTCTGCCTGCAGGGCAACATATGTTGTATGTTCATCAATTACTTTCAACCTTGGGTGAATACTGTTGGTCACGTTGCCACCAACATAACTATCTGTGTCATAGGGATACATAAGCGTTTCTGTATCAGTAAAGTCGTGCGTATGGAGTGTTGATTTGTTGGTTGGCGCTTGCTTCCAGTCATTTTTCTATGTGGAGGATGTCTAATGTCATTTGTGACCCTTAAATAAGCCTGTGGCAACTCAAATCTCGTCTTGATTGAGAAGATGCCAGACATGAACCGCCTTGTTTTGACTGGGCTATTTCTAGTGAAGTCCATCATATTCGCATCCCTTATCTTTGGATACCCTCCAACATTCTTCTATGCGTTGACTAGAGTGTGTTCCAAAGTCGAACACCGGTATTTGTTTTAAGTTGCAACGTTGATACTACAATTGCGCAAATGTTTAAGCAGCCATGTCAGCTTTGTCTTTGGATGGTCCATGATCAACATCAAGTCTGCCCACAGCCTTCTGCCTGGAACAAACGAAAAAGCAGCGGCTGCAGCAGGATATAACAATATGAATTGCAAACAATTAAGTATATTTAACTCCTGCGAAAAGAAGAGACATACTAAACACAGACACGATGTACATACCTTACAAAGAACTCTATACACAAGTGAAAACAAAGTGTGACTTATCAAAAATGAGAAACGATCAATAAATATATAATACTGAAGTATTAAAATAAAACAATAAGTATAATAGGACAATAAAACACTGCCGACGTTTCGGTTCTAGAACCTTTGTCTAGAACCTTCTGCCTGGAGTACTGCCAGTTATTTCTGATACTGATGTTCCTCTACGCGGCGATGTCCGACTGTCTAGCACCTTCTGTCTTGGTCTCCCCTTGCCTCTTCTCCCCTCTAACTTTCCCTTTGTGGTGACATACTCTAGCTTTTCCCTTCTCACGAAACGCTCATAGAATGTGGACTGTCTGCTTCTGATGTGAGTGACCAGTTCTCTTTGTGAGTTCACTTGTTAAAGATATGTTCATTGCTCTTGGGGGCCAGTTCTCTTTGTGAGTTCACTTGTTAAAGATATGTTCATTGCCCTTTCTATCCGCCCACGGTCTTCTCATAATTCTTCTATAAAGCCACATCTGATCAGCTTGTCTGATCTCACTTGTCTGCTAATTGTCGGTGATTAGCTTCGTATCTCCTAGTTTAACCAGAAACATATGTGAAATCGGTCATGACGTTAGTATGTGCACGTTGAAAAGGGAAACAAGCGTCAAATCCACTATTTGTATAATTGGCAGTTTGGGTGGGTAGGATAAACCAAGCGTTTTTTTAAAGACGTCAGTTAACACACTTTTTTTTTACCTCTAAAGTCAGAGTGGATTCGCCTGATGGCGAGGGATGCTAGTAATATGGAAAGCTAATCCTCGCGGGAAAAAAACAGCCCAATGGACTAGAAGTAGTAGCACGTTTATGGACTACGCCTTAGTTCAAAGCGAGTGAACGTTTAAAATTTCTTTAATAAGTAAACCAAAATACACTTTCTCTCAGTGAAATCACATATTTTTATACAGAAAGTAGTATCTACATATTGTAGTAACCACAATGGATAGTCGGTTAGTTTGATATAGGTCTCTTACCTAGTGTTCCACGGGTCGTGTCATGTAAAAGGCGTGCCCAGAAAAGTTTCATTCACATACGGATACTCTTTGGGTAAATATTTGCATCAAGATTTGAAAAGTCTGTATGAAACAATTATACAAATTAGACTGCTTGCTGGGTGGAAAACGAGCAAAAGATACAATCACAGACAAAACTAATATTGTCACGATGTCAACGAAGCATCATTAGGAGCAATAGAAGTGTGTTTGGGTGTCTGTATCCAGCAAGGAACTGCAGATTTTAACGATGATGTTTTTCAAAGGACAGTCTGCTTTGTGCAAATATTACGTTTATAGTTTGTTTTCACTGCTACTATCTTTTGGTATTACTTTTAGTCTCTGATATTTGTCTAATCATTTACGATCATACCTCAGATTGTTCATGTATTCGGGGATTTAAAATGACGGTCAATTAAAATAATACAGAGAAGTGGTGAGAGACACGCAAATATTAAATTATGACTAAAAAGAGTTTTTAACAACAGACTCAGGCTGTATGATCATTTCCCTTATACAAAACATACAGATCTTTTGCGTGTGTTTTTTTTTTTAAATTGTTTTAATATTGTCAGTCGTTAAATGTGATTTCTACAAGATAGCACAGGAGTCCAACAGTTCTTTTTTAGTTCGCCAAATCATTCCTGTGAAATGAGAAATCAGCTGGTGTCTATCTTGTCAACGCGTTCATCTAAATACTGCAGAAAATGGCAGCAGTCCTCTGCTGGCTACCCAGACGTTGTTTTTTTTTTTTTTATAATTATTATTTGTTCACCATTGCTGTGCACTTCTCTGTGATCTGTTTGCTGAGGCAGAAAAAAAGCTGCAAATTTTTCAACATAAGTTTTATTAAACAAGTGTCAATGTCTTAGAAAGTCCCAAAGATGCACTCACTGTAGGACATTCTTGGCGCAGCTGATAGCTGTGATGAGAGCTTGGTAAACTCGACTCAGGTTTGGCGCTTTTGTAAGATCTCGAAAAACTTTGGCTCACTAAGATTCTTTGTTTTCTTCAGCTGCCTTTCGTGCATTATAGTGTAATGTTTCTTATTATACTTCTTGCAAGCTACTATTACCCGCATACATGCAGTACACTATATCTTGCCTTTGTTAGTCGTGTTGAAATACTCTAGTTTCAAGGGACCTGAGTTACGTTATGTTGAGCTGGTTCAAGAACTGACATCACCGCACTTAGGACATTCCCATACACTCCCCATCCTCATTTTCAACAATCGACAAAGAGTAATAATACTAATGGTACCAGTTGCAAGCTGATTATGTGAAATCCCAATTGCTGTGTATCCCTCTCTTTAATTTAATTACTGCCGCACCAGGGCCGGGTAATACCCCGGCCAAAACCTATTGACTCGTCCTCGTCGAGCGTCCTGTGCAACAGGTCCCTTCGGGGTCCTGGCTAAAGTCAGTAGGATCGCCGATTCCTCCGAAGTCGGAGAGTGTCTGCCTGTACAGCGAGGAACCACCAGTCTGCACACCAATAAGCCAGACATGGGACAACGGATACTCACGCAAACCGCAGGTCCTGTATGACATCACACTGATGTTGGACAACAGGATGCCTTCATCCGACATACAGGACTTCGCGTTGGAGCTCAAGCCAACGAACACAAGCAAGCAAGCAAGCAATTACTGCCGCATTAATAATTAATCATTTCACTTAGTGAGATTTCATTTAATTTTATTTCACGACTGGAATTAGTAATTAATTTTCATTAGTGAATTTTAATCGGTCTCTTCTAAATTCAAAAATTATCATACAACATAGCCTTGTCTTGTCTTGTCTTTCCTCTCGTGCCTAAGGCGGCGCATAGGGCAGAAGTCGTGGCTCTCCATGTTTATGCGAAGCGCCAAACAGTTGGAGCCAGAAATCTGATTCTGTAACAGCTGGGAGTTTTATGATGGCGGATTGTCAAGCCGCCGATCAACCGTCTTTAATCAAGCTAGAAGAAAACACGTCCCAACAACTTGACCCAAGCCGGAAACTCTGTAATCCCTCCGATGGTAGCATCGCACCATTGGTTTATCAGCCAAGCACGTGAATACCATGCACCATTATTCAGGCAGCCGAGGCCTGCTTTGAACACTCTAATTTTTTCAAAGTAAACGCGCCGGCCACCCGGGACGCTCAGCGAAGAGCACCCACGGGAGATAACCGGCAGACGGTAGGGCAGGAACAACGGTCAGTGAACCGGAGTGGGTAAGTTGCGCGCCTGCTGCCTTCCTTGGATGTGGTAGCCGTTTCTCACGCTCCCTCTCCGGAATCGAACCCTGATTCCCTGTTACCCGTTACAAACATGGCAGGCATGTCACGTACCATCGACATTTGATAGGGCAGACATTTGAAAGAACGTTAAGGAAGACACTGAAAAATTGCACTGTCAACATTGTGCTCGTTATGTTGAAAAACGTTAGGAAAGATCATGGCAAATGACAACATAGCCTGAAAACTTATATTTCCATTTGAAGTGTCCCTCTTCGTGCTGCCCATTTTTTTTTTTCAATAAACGTGCGAAAATAAGCATTAACATTGATCATAAGTCACCACAACAGGCAGCTAAAGCAACATGATACTGTGGTTGTGCCAAAACAAGACATCTACCTGCTTAGTGGGGTGGAGGAAGAGCATAGTTTATGAAAGAAAGAGATGCCGTCAAATTATAAACAGACAAGACCTGGTGGCAAACAATAAAACCATGCTAGTGCAGAAGAATGAATAATAAGATATCGTTGCAGCTGTGGTGGCTGGATAATCATATTCCCTATCAAAGAAGTAAGGTGCCTCCTTCCCTCCGCTAAACTACGGGACACCCTTGGGCAAGGTGGTGTACCTGTTTATCCCCCCCTCCCCCCAATCAGGGTAACGTGAAGCCATGTGCCCAGGTGGGTGATGGAGCTGAAGAGCAGCCGACAGAGTATGGTCTCAAATTTCAGTATAGTAGGCAGAGGATTTCTTTTTAGAGATAATGGCTACGACCAATATGGTCATTGCTAAAACGGAAAGCAAAGGCAAACTACCTTCTTTACAGATGCCTTGAAAATCATATTTCATCAATTCATAGAGAATAAGAAAAACAGCGTAAATGTGTGCTTCGTAATGGTACATGTCATGTGCACAAGATAATTCCTGACTGCCGGCAAGCAACTCTACACAATGTAGACAGTGCAGATATTTTGGGCACTTCATGAGAAGAAATAAACTGTAGAACTTGGTGTTAACTGGCAAGATTCAGGGGGAAGCAGAGAGGTAAATAGCTAGATGGCTTGGTCACCTGGCATGGTCGAGACGTATACACAGAGCCGATCCACGACTTTGGTGAACGTGTGAGATGGCGACATGTGAAAAACCAAAAGATAGAACGGCTTGAGTTGATTGTTGGTCTGTGTCCCAGTTGGGGATAAAGGCAAAAGAGGAAGATATAATTGTGAGGAATCGTCGTGCGAGGCGAGTTCCTGCAGTAGGTTGTTTCAAGCTTCATATATTAGTGAGGAATCGTCGTGCGAGGCGAGTTCCTGCAGTGGGTTGTTTCAAAGTTCATATATTAGTGATGAATCGTCGTACGGGGCGAGTTCCTGCAGTAGGTTGTTTCAGGGTTCAATTAGTAGTGAGGAATCGTCGTGCGAGGCGAGTTCCTGCAGTAGGTTGTTTCAAGGTTCATTTGTTATTTTCCAAATGTTATTTCCCCCTTCATGAATCGCATAATATAGCGTGACCTGCCGCATGCGATCCGCGGGTGTCTTTGCGGACTAGCCATTTACAACAAGGACAAATATGCCCCCTTCTTGCTGTTTGCGTGCTTCCTGTCCCCTCCTCTAATAGTTGTATGTATTCTAAGAACACTTTTTTTTATATACAAGCATGTGTTTACCTGATTGTACATTCTCCATCACTGTAACATGAGATAATGACTCCCTGAGCAGACAGAAAAGGTACAAAACAATCCCCCCACCCCCGGGAACTGTTCAAAATGATACGTTTTGCGCCGAACATGATTTACAATCAGGCGAAAGTCTCCCGTGGCAGAGACATTTCCATGTAAATCATATGATCTAATACACCGTATTTTTGCAGCATCGTGCAATCAGGCACGAAAGTTTCCAGCTCCTTGTTGCCATCTGTTTCTTTGCGCTGCCTAAGACTGTCATCTTGAGCTTGCCGCTTGATATGCCCTTGCATGCCCTTTGTGCCTCAATTATTCTTGTTCCTTTTTATAGTCGGCATATGTTTTTATCCCGCAAGTTTCAGCGCCAGAATCGTATCACGATGTCTGCCATTACGTCTGCTTGCCAAACCCCCGCCCCTCCCCATTCAGCTCTTCCCCTCCAATTTTCCTGTCGTGTGGATATATTTTTGCAGATTTTATGCATGAGACATAGATGTCTGGTAGCAGGTTTTTCGTTGAAAAACATATAATATGTGCATACACACACACACTCATACACACACACTCATACACACACGCGCAAGATCAAATCATGTAGCAGGTTCTTTGTATTCCGCAGTTCCTACACCGAGCCCGTAGAGCTGCGGTAGAGTAGAGGCTAGACGCTCGCCTGTCGGTCCAGTGGTCATAGGTTCGAATTCTGGACCTGGTCTCCCGGATCGACCCGACCTAAATTAGGTACCAGAAAAAGGTCTTGGGAAGTACAGGCGGCTGTTGTGATACTTACCACATCACCCTTAGAGCACCGATTCCCAGATGTGTCAGTTGGTCTATAAACACTTGGATCTAACACCATATGTCCCATGCGCCTGAGGCGTGTTAACGACTCCTTTATTTTACTTTTGTTTGCACACCAAGTCCGCCGGAAGGACTCTCAGTCCCTGGCCTCTTCACCTGCCGCGTGTATTTTCATACCCATTATCTGAATATGCCACGCCGATAAGCGTGGGCGGTCAGGGTTTGCCACCTTAAGTGACCACGTCTTGTATCAGATCTGTGTTTGTCTCTCGATTATGCCATGTGCCCAAGCCTTCCGGGTATTTATCTCTTTGGCTTTCACTGGCCCTTTCCCCATTAAGTTTGTTAGGTGTCAGTAAGTTGTCCAGTTTATTTCTCGTATATGCATTTACAAAATCGTGACTGTCTAGGTCTAATATCTCCATTTTAATGTGTGAAAGATACGTGGTTGGAAGACGTGCTTACGTGCCCAATTTATGACTGTAAAAATAAAGCTGGTTCGTTCCTTTGTTCTCTAATAAGACATGGCTATAAGTGTTCTGAGCTCCTAACTTAACATCTCCGCGAGCGTATATCGATTGATCGTACCAGTTCTGTGTTGGTTACCCAAGTGTTTTATGCTCTTGAAAAAATCTTCATGTATGGCGGCTCCCCGCATTACTCCCATCTCCATCACTCTGGACACTGAAGCAAATTCGTACGGTTTCTTTAAGTCTTCTACTTGTCCAGCATACCTTATAGCCCTGATTATGTCTGGCCCATCCATTGCTCTTCACGTCCCGATCAATGCCATGTTCACCAGCCGATCGTCTCGCTCGTTGCCTTTCACGCTTGAGTGCTCCGGTTAATAGATGAAAGTTAGCTTGACTAATTGCGATGTATTCAGTGCGGTCCAGCCACTCAGGACGTACAAGGTCGGCCTGAACCTTCTTGAATCGCTCAGTATGCTCATATATATACTTATATTAGGGACATTCATTTGAAACCCGTCCCAGTGACTTTATTACAAAAGCATGAAAGAAACATTAACAGATGTGGTAGAATTAAACAAAGAATTCATTTTGAATGAATCATGCACCATGGGTTGGTCACAAGAAGTCGCCGTAGGCATCCAGGCAAGCATCCCATTGCTTAGGTAGGCGGCGAATGCCGTCCGCTAAAAAGGATTGTGGTTGCTCACTGAACCAAGTGTTTACCGCGTTCATTACGTCTGCATCTGTGTAGAAATCGTTGCCCCTTGAGAGCTTTTTTTTAGAGGTCCGAACAAATGAAAATCGCATGGTGACGAATCAGGACTATAGGCTTGACGTTGCAGAATTTCCCACTTCTTCCTTGCTAATGCTTCCTGCACAATCTTTGCGACATGCAGACGAGCATTATCGTGCAATAAAAAATCACACCGCGAGAAAGCATGCCGGGTCGTTTATTCTTGATGGCTTTTTGCAGCTTGTCTAGTGTTTGCAAGTAGTGGGTAGAGTTGATGTTGACACCAGGTTCTTTAAAGTCGGCCAACAATAGCCCTTCATGGTCAAAAAAATGCGCTCAGCATAGCCTTACCAGCGGAAACCTGTAACTTTAATTTTTTGGCTTTTTGTGATCCAGCATGCTTCCATTGCATGCTGTCTCTTTTACTGCTCGGCTCGAAGTGGTGACACCATGATTTATCGCCTGCCACTATGCGGAAGAGAAATTCATCACCCACCACTCTGTAACGCAGCAAGTGGTTCAAACACCATCCCATGCGTTCCTCTTTTTGGTGGTCGGTCAGCATCCGTGGTACCCACTGTGTACACACCTTCCGATATTGCAGTTTCTTACGAACAACCTTTTGAATTGTCCCAATTGACACATCAAATTTTTTCGCTAGCGAACGTATGCTTCGACAACGGTTCATCTGTACTGCTGCATCAATTTTGGCGATGGTGTTTTCTGTTGCAACAATATGCGCTTGACCCGGCCGTCGATGATCTGTCGTGAACTGACGTCCTTTCCGAAACATTCGTGCCCAGTCTGTCACTGTTGTCTTCGACACACATTTCTTACCGTACGCTGCCTGCATTCTTCGATGAATGTCCACTGGTCGACATCCTTCAAATGAACGAAACTGAATCACCTATCTTTGAGCTTCTTTGGGCGGATTTTGGATCAACCCGGCCATTTTCTCGACGGACAGAAACAGAACCTATGTATCATGGGACGATAAGCACGTACTCGTTTATTCTCTCTCTCTCTCTCTCTCTCTCTCTCTCTCTCTCTCTCTCTCTCTCTCTCTCTCTCTCTCTCTCTCTCTCTCTCTCACAGACACTCACACACACATACACACACATACACACGCACAATAATATATATATATATATATGAGCTGCTACTTCTAGTGCACCAGAGAATTGCGTGTGGATTAGTTTTCCCCATTACCAATGTCCCTCGCCATCAGGCGAACCCACTCCGACTTCTAAGGTACTAATAATTTACTTCCTCAGGTCAAGGACGAGAAGCACACATTTTTGGAGTGAGGGAGGGGGGGGGGCTGCTTTTCTATTCACTTAACTGAAATTATTGGTAATATCATTTCCACAGCTGTTTCTTTGGCTCATTATTGATGTCTGCTTATTCATAACCAATTTCATACTTCTTCCAATTGCTGTTCTCGTTTACCTTCTTTCCATCTTCTATTGATTTGGTGATCTGCTACCTTTTGCTCTTCATTATTTACCTTGAGTGGTATCCACTCCTCCTCTGCAAGTTTACAGATCTGACTTTCCGTGTAAATTCCTGAGCAAGGTTTAAATATATCCATGTGGCTACAAGACGTTGTGGTGGTACTATCGCAACGTCATTTCAGATAAGAGGCAGCCATCTTTATTCCTCCAGCACCGTCTGTGGTGCCTCGCTTTACTGTTCTCAAAGATATGTGTGTTGCAAGCTGTGTATTGATAAGGTTTTTTTTTTTTTTTAAATTTGAGATCTCTTGGTCCATTTACCTCAGTGAACTTGGGAGGGAGGGCCGGGGGGGGGGTGTATATTTGTTCTAGATACTATCACCCCATCTTTTACGTAAACTGTCCATTATATTTCTTGATTGCGGCACTTGTGAGGTGACCAAACTATTTAATCTGTTTTTTTCTTTAATGAACTGCATGACTGCTTTCAGAACTAGTCTTCCTCTAATTTTATCATTCCCAATTCTGTCTGTCAGTTACTTCCGCAGTTCTTCTAAGGCATCTCATCTCAGTTATGATTTTGTACTCATTAGTTCTGGGATACTTAGTGTATAATGCTAATTGGATACCCAGGCGTTGTTTTCCTGAACTTTCTACTCACATTAATGATATTCTTCGCTTTTGATTTTGTTAACTATTCTCATTTGGTCTCATTAGCTGCTCTGCGTTTGTAGATTCACCCCCTCTTCCTTCCATTCCCGCCTCTTCGATATAGGGAGCTGCATGTTTGGCAGGTATTGGCTGTTTATTTCTGTCGTTCATCGTTATATTTTCATAATTTCTACCCCTGTTTTTAGTCAGCTTGCAATAACGTCCTCTCGCGTCTTAGTTATTTTCCACATGTTACGTAGACGGTGTTATTTGTTGTTCGCATTCTGTCTTCTGTTCTCTCTATGTTTTAATGTACTTGTTTTCAATGATAGGTTGACGATGAGATTTATTGTTCGCATTCTGTCTTTCTGTCTTCTGTTTCTCTCTACGTAAAGCGGTGTGACAAGAGAGAAGGGGGATGACATGCAGTGGACTTCTCACAGAGTTGTCTACAGACTTCCACCGTGGCTTTAAAAAAAAAAAAATAGATTTGCAATATATTACACAATATATTTGTTTTGACATCATTTTGCTATCTTATGTTTTGTTAATTTCTTTTGACCGTTTGATAGACTTGTCAAGAACATGCAGCCTGTACATCGTAATCTGATCCTAATCTGATGTACTTTAGCACATTCTGTCGTCAAGAGCTCCAGTACTTCCTATTGTCACGCACTGTAGTACTTTCTAGTGTCACGCGATCTATTACTTCCTAGTGTCACGCGCTGTATTACTTCCTAGTTTCACGCGCTCTAGTACTTCCTAGTTTCACGCATTGTATTTCCTAGTGCTATGAACGCTATTACTTTTTAGCTCCGAGTACCCCAGTGCTGCCTAGCACGATGCACTGTAAAGCTCTGTACGGCAACTTCTTTACTGACGACAGATAAATCGGTTCGTATAACACCTTGCTGACCATTTCTACAGTGCCGATACACAACATTTTTATCCATGTTGATTTATTGTTGGGTTGATTGATTATTGATTGATTGGGTTCAAAAACTACCTTTACTGAAATTGGAGTGGACTCACTAGGAGAATCTCTCAGCCGATTTATGCCGGGATCCATTGGGGAGGCAAAGAATAGTAACACTGTAAGACAGCATGCATGTCATAAGTGGTGACAACAATGGCTTGGTGTGAGTGAGACCGGCTATCTCACCCCGTCTAAATGTTTTGCTGCTAAAGCCAACCAGGCATGAACATGTCTACAAAGGGCTTCGTAGAAGTTGGTTGCGGGCCTATGTTTCCTTAGGAGGTGACAAGAAGAAGCAGGAAGAGGAGGAGATTCTCAGATGAGTGCACTTTAACATCCACGGGCACAGTGCAGAATGTGGCTTAGATATTAACATCCAAAAAAATTAGCAGTGAAAAGGAAAGGTCATCAATGAACATCACAGTAAACGGGCAGATACTAGAACAAGTAACAAGTTTCTCCTATCCTGGACATATAATAACAGATGATGGCAGAAGTGAAATGGAAATCAAAAAGAGGAATGGCCAAAAATGCTTTCATCGGCATGAAATCAGTATTAACATATAGAGAGATTAATAACGCATTAAAAATGAGAATTGTGAAATGCTACGTATATTCAACGCTACTGTATGGCGCGGAAGCCTGGACATTGAACAAGCAACTAGAAAGTCGCATAGAAGCCCTGGAGATGTAGATATACAGACGAATAGGTCGTATTTCATGGAAACAAAAACAATCAAATTCAGAGGTCCTAGAAAAACTGGGAATGAAGAGAGAGTTGATGAAAGAAATAAAGAGGAGACAAGTGAAATATTTTGGCCACGTTAAAAGACATGATACACTTATAAAAACCATACTGGAAGGCAAGGTTGAGGGCAAGCTAACAAGAGGTAGACAACGATACAAGTGGGAGGATAACATCAAGAGATGGACGAACATCAACCTGACAGAATGTAAAGTCAAGGCGAGAGACAGACAGTGTTGGAGATCCATTGCAGCCAACCTTCATTGCGGAGACGGCATCAGATTGATTGAACATCCACTAGGAATGTACTGTTTTGTACGCCGGAATCATGCAGCCTATAACATTGGTGGTGTATGTCGACTTGTGTGTGTTTTAAAATGATGCCAGGGCAACGAGCACAAAGTTCCTCCTAATTTTGTGTCTAATTCGAGAAGGCTTACATCCGGTCCATTCACGACCCATGGATCAGGCGGGAGGAAGTTAGTATACTCGGGTTTCTTATTCTGTGAACCCTGCCGTCCACAACCAGACAAGAACCAAGAACTTCTCCAGTTACAGGCGGACGTCGAATTTTAAAACCTCTCCGGATTGGAAGCTAGTAATCGCTGCTGGCGTGAGAGAGAGAGAGAGAGAGAGAGAGAGAGAGAGAGAGAGAGAGAGAGAGAGAGAGAGAGAGAGAGAGAGAGAGAGAGAGAGAGAGAGAGAGAGAGAGAGAGAGAGAGAGAGAGAGAGCAACTTTGAAAAAACTAACTTTCGAACTGCAACTATCTATTACAAAACTGAAAGAGGCTGAAAATCCATTACCATAGATGGGAAACGATTACGTCTTTTAAAAGTTAAGAGAAATTGAACGAACACAATCAGCACCATACATACATTTTGTGACAAGCATGTCATGAGAACTCTGCTGACAGTCGCATCACGGGTGCATCTCTGTTGCCCTCATTACATGAGTGCTTGAAGTTTGAAGATGCATAATAACATAGACTGCAACTGTTACCATTAGTACTGGGACTCTTCGCTGGAAGATGAGGACTGAGCACGTATGGGAATGTCCCGAGTGATGGTGTGTCATTCTTGACACAACTCAACTCTTGAAATTCTGCCAAATTGGCTTCCAGAAAAGATCTCGACTGTTTTGATAATGATGATTATATGCAGCGTCTCTTGTGCACCGGGTGATGATTGCACACAAGTTCTCTCCTATTGATAACCGCTGTTAACCTCCAACAGGTGCTGACATTAAGCGATTTCAACCTGGTTTGTAATCCGTCCGCGCTTATCATCTCGTGTGTATGTACGTGCAAAAACACAACACGTTACATGCTCGGATCGCCCTCATCTGTTGAAATAGCTGATTAACGTCACAGTATGTAATGATATTCTGCTTCAAAATGGACCTTTTAAGAACATTGCTGCATGTAATAAAATAGCTTATAATAGCGTTAGTTTAATCATGTTTTGGCGACGCGGATGTTATTGCTTAAAGTATTCATGATATATGAAAGTAAGACATTATATACAACTACATGTATAAGAAATAGAGAAACGGCATTCTGTGGTCATGTGATGAGAAGAGAGGAGTTGGAAAACATCGTGACCACTGGAAAGATCAATAGGAGCAGAGGCAGATCGAGACAATGTATGCTGGATGAACTGAGGCGGTAGCATTGAGGAATATCCTCCGCAGAGTTGATCTAGAACATTAGGGACTGATATCCGTGGAGAGACATGAATGCCTACATCGGGTTGCAGGGTACATGATGATATGCCAAGTAGGACTGTCCGGAAACATACATGAGATTGCTTCACAAAATTTCCAGACTAGAAGACTTATGTTTGAACGGTTGATACCGTCTTGGACATTATAGTTTTATAAGACGGTTGTCATCTTGATGAAACAGCATTGCCGATATAATCTTCTAATTGACTTTCTTGCCGAAATATCAGAAGTTTATTTGTGTGCTTTGCACGTAGTATCGTTACAGTTACAAATGTTCTTGGCTGAATGCACATATTAAATGTGTTTTGGTGGGTATGTCACCCTCATAGACATTAACTTGACTATAAAATGCACATGGTGACTATGCAATAAAGAAATCGCTAGGTTTTGAGTAGCCAAGTGAAGTGTTTCGCTGAAGGTCGAATTAGTATCGAAGTTGATGATCGGCAGAGCGGAAGACCACTAACTTCAATTAAGAAAATTAAAGCATTGATTCTGGAGAAACAGTACCTCGCGGCGCACAATGTGACAGCCCTGGAATGTCCTTCAAATGTCCAGACCTGACAACATTGGTTTTGTATTTTCTTCCCTCACATCAAATCGGCACGGAAAGGGCGCAGATTCAAGGCTCTCGATGACGTTATGACCAAAGTGTCATGTAGAGACGATTCACAGAATGTGTTCCTGAAATGTTTCCAACAACTCTTTGAACGCTGACAACAGCATGTACTTAGTGCATGGACAATTGTGAAGGAAATACAGTGTAAACAGTCTTATCGTTTCTGATTTGTATACAATGATTAACTCCAGAAAATCTTACTGAAGCTACTCGTGGTAGTAATTATTTATTGGGGCCTTATCAGCATTTCATATTTCTAATTGATATTTGTTGTCTCCAATGTTGTGCTCTTATTTTGACATGTCCCAACCTCTTATTTATACAGTAATATACATCCTGAGATATATTGTTAAAATTGCAATTTTGCTAGTTGTGCCGTATTGAATGTTGTTAGTTATACCATATTGAATTTCGTTATTTATACTGTATTAAATGTTGTTACAGTAATACTGCACCAGGCATCTCATGCTACATTGAACAATGACATATTTTACATGCTCTTGACTTCTGTTATACCAAGCAACTCGCCGCGTGTTTATTGCTGACTTCATCCCTCACATATCTTTGTTTAAAAGTCGCTTAATAGTCGACAGGGTCGACTTCACTGCACAGGGTTTTATCCCATATGACTCAGTCTCTTTCCGCAGCGCAGAAAGTGTCGCACAAAGCACGAACTCCGTAGCCCCAGCGACGACCCTCAGGAGTCTCTGAAGAAATTCACTCATGAACCGAAGGACGTGGCCTGGAATCAAACCCACAACTTTCGGAGCCCGAGTCAGACGGTTTGACCACTTCACCACTGAGATTCCCGAGATTCCCTTGCTGCTGAAAAGCTGATAACAAGGAAAATTGAAAGAAGAATGTATGTTGGGTGTAACTGGACACGGGGGACAAAGAAAGTTTTTATGTCTTCAACAAATATGGAAAAGTGAAATTGGTCACCTTTATAAGACAATAATCACAAGCGACAGTATGGATGTTGCGGTTAGAATACTTTCGTCAGCATACAAAACACAAAATGAGACTGATAAAGCTACATTGCAAAATTTACAAAGAAAGTCAATTAGCTGATGTCCTGTGCGCATAAGAATCCTAGGGCCCAAATAACAACTAGGATTCAGTTTGACTGTTTGTGGCGCATTATTCCAATGTCTCTAAGGACATCAGTGGCGTGATGTTTTAAAATATGTTTAATGTAATTGTGTCAGTTTTATTTTCTTTGTATTATTATTTATAAAGGATTTCTGCACAACGTTAATCCTGTCACGTGTGATTGGTGTTCTTTTAAAGCTGACACTTTTCCATTTTTGTAAATTTACTCGTTGTGTTTTTACAGCTTAACTGCAGTTCAACTCATTTCATTTTACATCTTCACACATTCATGGCATCTTTCTGAACAAGTGTGATCTATTACTGTAGCCTAAATATTAGCGAGCACATTAAGAACTCCTTTAATCTGCAATCGATATCATCAGACCTGACATAATCCCGATTTATAACATTGACAAGTACAGTTTATATAGAAGCAATCTAGTCCTCTGCTAGGCTTTGGACATCCTTCATAAAAAATTCATTCGTTAGCAGATAGGATGGGTCTAATTAGAGAGAAGTGTGGTCTATTTACACTTAAGATATTGGCTACAGATAGAAAGAAGATAAGCATCATCGTATAAACATTTTTGTTGTGTGTTTGCGTGCGTCTGTGGGCGTGCATGTTCTTGTCTTATGGCACATACATTAGTAGTTCGGCTTCTCTTGCTGCAGTTGTGAATTAAGATTTTTGATTAATATTGTCATCTTAGCTGAGAGTGTAAAGGTTAGGACGTTAGGTACACAATAACAAAAGCACGATCAAGTGAGGGCTCAATGTCATCTCTTGACATTTGCTATGAGAAGGAAATCTGACATCCTATTCCTCCGCTCACTCAGGCCAACAAAGTGTGATGATACCAACACTTCACATGACTACGGCATGTTCCTGCTATGAGTCTTGTTTTTATAAGTAACCTGTGATTGTGGTTTGAAATACCTCCATTGTATTGACTTCCATAAACTAGCCTGTACCACAAACAAGCTGAGTGGGTCAAATGGTTTCAGACTTCCCGGATGTATCTTTAGCTATAGAGAGTTAAGTATGGGGTTCATTCTGAAACTCTGCCCAGGCATTGTGATGGAATATTGTCCACATTCCAACTCCACATACTTTGGTCTGTCAAGACTGCAAGGTGCCACTCACATTACTTTGTGAAGACTACCCACTTGTTTTAGAACAAGAAGCATTTCATAGCCTACCTAGGATTTAAGACAATAGACTGTGTGCTCGTCAACAGATAATGGATTGCTTGACTGATTGTTTATCTAGACTCATTGGGAAAACTGATTTGTACCAATTCTCTTTCAGCAAATGTCACAGTGTTTCTGCAGCGCGTACCTCGTGAATGCCCCTAAGTTGTCCCTGTATGTGATCTGTCCGAAGAATCAAAAGATGGTTTTTAGCCTTCTTGGCATGGTGTTTCGAGAGGTTTTTATCGAAGCACAACAAGAAAACAGTTAGTAGACTAACGAATGGCAGTGTCATGAATGTAGCTTGCGTTAAATTAAATATTGTAGTAGTATCACCAGCAAGACTTATGCAAAATGGCGTGCTTCATCCAAGAGTATTAATTTGCTCTCAAGTAGCAGCCCTTTGCAGAATGTCGCTGTCATCACAGCGCACTGAAGAACAAACTCTTATCTATAGCCATATCCCCCGCCTCGTGCACTCTCCTGTCCAAGATGTCTGCAGTGTTTTTGCTGGTCTACCCCATCCTCTTCTTCCATGATGCCTTCCATCACTTCTCTCTCCAAGCCACAGTGATCTTTAATGTGACCACAGTATTTTACTGTCCAAGTCATAATACTATTTATGAGCCAATTGTAAATGATTTTCAGGTCTTTTAAAATTTCAATATTTTTTCTACTTCTCGGTCCATGATATTCTAAAAATGCTTCTGTAACATTTGAGCACAAAAGCCCAGTTTTCTTTAGCATTGTGAATTGGTCCATGATTCACATCCATATGTTGCCATAGGAAAGATGCATGTCCTCAACTATGTTGCTGGGATCATTATTAATGGGTAGTCAGTTGTAACATCAACTCAGTGCTGACAAGAACAGGTAATAATACTATACTGTTCAAAAAGCTATACTCAGGCTACCCATGAATCTGTAAGACACAATTTTTTTCCGCGTTTCCATTCTGTTTCAGGATATTGCGGTCAACATCAGCATCTTTTAGCTGTATGTTGATTCCTAGGCTAGATTACGCTCATCAGCACGCCACGACTTTCTGAGCCATCGGCTTCATGCTCTTATAAGTCACTGGCGCGACTCGAACCACTTCTAATTCTCGTGCGCTCACGTCAACCACGAGAGTATTCGGGGTTAACGGAGAAAGCTGCTTAACTCTCGGCCAGGGAGACGGCGTAAGACACCATGCATCACTAAATAAGGAGGGAAGAATACCGTCAAGCTGCCATCAGCTGTCTACCATTAATCCTTACTTTCAGTCATTAATGAAATACTCTATCAGTTATAGCTGGTGCGTTGGTGTAATGATTAGGAAGTTACGCTGCCAATGGCATGAGCGCAGTCAGACAAGGGTTCAATGGGAAAGACACCATCTTTTTCTCTATGCACTCTGGCCTACAAAATGTGATGGTCCTATTACTTCACATAACTACAGCTGGTAATTGCTGCAGGACTTTTAAATAATATGGTTAATTAAAGTCCTTATCTCAAAGTCATCAGACATCAAGCTACGGGGCATTTGGATTATGTTCATTATAATCATATACATTATCCTTGTTATAATCATATCTCCACTAAACTCCATATCCGAATGGCTCTTGAATTGAGTGAAAACTTGTCCAGCTAATAAGTATTAGTATAAGTATTATAAGTAATAAGTAATAGTAATAGTATTGAATTTCCTGCTCGGTGCAGTGTTAATCTCCCTCCGACCTCCTGTCAGAGGTTACCGGTTAGACCAACCACGGCCTCCGCACAGTACAGCTCCTCTTGAGAGACTAACCATAGCGTTATCATTATCAGCTAACATAGATCATGTCATAGGTAATTATCATCTACATCATTCAGTAAAGGTGTGTGTCTGTTTTTTACAACTATCATTGATGCTACTTACATGTTGGGGTGGGACGCAGAGGTGTTTCCAAAGCACCAGGGCCGGGTTATATACTGACCAAGACCTATTGACGCGTCCTCGTCGAGCGTCCTGGGCAACAGGTCCTTTCGGGGTCCTGGCTAAAGTCAGTAGGATCGCCGATTCCTCCGAAGTCGGAGAGTGTCTGCCTGTACGGCGAGGAACCACCAGTCTGCACACCAATAAGCCAGACATGGGACAACGGATACTCACGCAAAACTCAGGTCCTGTATGACATCACACTGATGTTGGACAACAGGATGCCTTCATCCGACATACAGGACTTCGCGTTGGAGCTCAAGCCAATGAACACAAGCAAGCAAGCAAGCACATGTTGGGGTGGCACTCCACAAAACTGGAAAAGGCAGTGAACTGCAATCCTAAAGAAAATACTTATTTAAAAGCGTGACAGGTGTGAAATGCCAAGGATAAGATGTGAAATGCTAAGGATACGATGTGAAATGCTAAGGATAAGATGTGAAATTCTAAGGTAGTCATTTATTATCGGTTACAACATTATATATAGCTGGCTCTGTCGCAAAGGGGTTACGGATGCAATTCATACTCCCGAACACTGCGTTCGAAACACAGCTGCGAGCGATCTGGAAGCAGACCACCTTTCGTTCATTTCCATAACATTTTATGAGTGCCGGTCATTCAGAAAGCAATGGCAAACTTGCCAAGGATTCACAAACAGTCAAAAATGCTGGGATTGACTGCTACGTCCTGTAAAGGATATGCAACAAATTTATGACATTATGAGGGAGTGACCAGTTCCTGCCTCATCAATTTGCCCTGCCTCACCTCATGCTGAAGTCATTTTATAACAAAAATAATGCCACAATCTGGCAACAACTCCCTTGCACATAGGTCAAACCCCAGTGATTCGGCTACTTCTGGGATTCCCAATTTCCTCATTATCCATTATCAACAGCATCGTGATGTGCCAGGCAATCGTGTTCCTGCACAACCACATATCGTCATAGTTCTTGATGTTTGACCACTGATTGCTTTCCACTCTGCCACCCCTTCCATGCCACTCTGCCACCCCTTCCATGCCACTCTGCCAATCCATCTGGCATATGGTTTTGTTAATATGAATCTGTGACTTAATTGATTGAGTGCCAAAGGATAATATATCGCCAAATGTGACCTTCAATTTTAACAGGACAATATATTGCCGTATGCTTTGTATTATTATGCTGTATTATTAGTTTTGTTTTGTGCTATCTTCTGTAATTTCATTGCTTAGAGAATGGAAATGTACATTATAGTACTTGTTCATTTGATTCTATATCATGTTTGGTCCAAACCTAATTTTTGCTTGACACTGTTTCAGTTAATAACGTATGTACAAGAGTATTGTTACCAAACGTTTTCTTCTACAGTTTGTGTGTATTGAATTTAACATCAAACTACCATCAATTTTAACCTGCCCTGCATGGTGCATCCTGTGTTTCAGGTCGGCATCAACAAAATTACCAACGTAACCGTCGTAATCTGGAATCTCATAGACTGTAACCTTACTTTCAGGTTCATTTTACGACATACACGTTTGTAGGTGTTGGTGACACCGGCTGTTGTACTTGCATGATGTTTTCTGTTCACTTTATGTCTGAGAGTAGCTTCACATTTTGCCCTTATTTGACACTTCTCACCCGTGTCTGGTGTCAGTTTTATTTTCAGGTGATTCATTGTTGCAACTGTAAATTATTGCTTGCAGCTGAGGTTAACATTTTGCTTGGGATCATAATAGTCTGTTTTGTCCCTTTTCCAGGTTTCAATTAATTTTTCATTTGATTTTGGTTTCATCGTGGGTGTCAATTATTTGGTATTTTTTCATTGACTACATAAATAAAACTGAAATGTAACTGGCCAGTGCCCAGTTGCTCACATCGTTTTGCTTTCTTTTAACTGTAACATGACGAGTCTATCTGGCAAAGTGGGCAAACCGCTGCAAAGCTCATGGGTTCATTTCCGGGGAAGCTTGTGGGTTCATTATCGGACTCTCCGTCACTCAATTCAGGGGTGCAGTTTTTAGCTGAAGCTCTGTGTGATGCTCTCAGTTGGCCACCCTGAGAAAGAAGACCGAGTCATAAAGGATAATGCCAGGTGCCATGAGTCCCATCCTTTTGCCTTTTACCTCCATTTGGCCCCTTTTAACTTAAATATAAAATACCCTTTGCAAGCAAGCCTTAACAAATTGGGGAAATAATTTTGTGAAATGATAACTTATGTATTTTGAATCTCATAACATAAGAATGCTTAACGTTGACATAATATAATAGCCAGTCAGCTTGACCACACTAATAATATTGCCTCTTTCACATAATTTTCTTGTTTGGAACAGGGATTTTTTTTTTTTTTTTTTTGGGGGGGGGGGGGGGGGGGTCTGTTTAATAATAAATGTTCATACCATGCTTACGTCATGTTTGTGTCTCTTGACACATCACAAACGTTCATTTGTTTTTGGCGCTCCCTCGCTTTTGAACTCAAGCATAGTTCATACACACTACTTCTAGTAGTGCTGGACTGAATTTTGCGTGTGGATTAGCTTTCCTTATTAACAGTGTCCCTCGCCATCAGGCCACTCCTACTTCAGAGGTACTTGTAATTAACGTCCCCAAGTCAAGGACGTTAGGTTGACATTTTAGTCCAACTGTCTGGTCTAGGGGTTGAACCCCTTACCTCGACATCAGCACACCGGATGTTTAAGAGCTTCTTATCCATTTGGCCATGCTGAACTACACACTTTCATTATCATATTTACTTCATGTTTTTATCTGTTAATAATCACAAACTTTCGTGTCATGTTTTGTGTCTGTTCAGTAATCAGACACTTTAATAGCATGCTAATCTAATATTTTCTGTCTGTTGAGTCATCACAAACTTTCATATCATGCTAATCTAATGTTTTGTGTGTTGAGTAATCACAAACTTTCATATCATGCTTATGTATCATGTTTTGTATCTGTTGAATAATCACACACATCTTATATCAGAGTTACTTCTGAAATACGCTCATGGAACTGTAGCATGTTTCTGATAGTTTTCTTTATCATCATTTCTACACCATATGATTGTCAGGGAAACACTAACCGCTTAACTAACAGTGTGAACATGTGAGCACAGTCAATGGGGCCTTAATCCCGTCATTTCTTTCTTATATTAGTGTCATTTAATATTGTGTTATGTTTTTGGCTGCATTAATTTTTGTGTTTGAAAATGTTCTAGATATCAAAGCATGACTAGTTTGCAGTTTATTGTTTTAGTTTTTAATATACGGCATTTTTGTGGTTGTTTGCCTGCTGTAAATTTGAATCTTTGCAATTGTGATGTTTTGAATGCATGACTCTCTATACACACTCCCAGGAGTACTGAGAAGTGAGTCTCATGTACAAGAAAATTCTGTGAATCTCATGTGAAAGAAGATCCTGTGAGTCTCATGTAAAAGATCATGTAAGTCTAATATAACAGAAGGTTCTGTGAGTCTGACTAAAAAGAAGGTCCTGTCACATAGGATGCATCATTGATGTCATAAAGTTATTGTTTGTTTGTTTGTTTGTTTGTTTACATTCCTCATTTTTGACTATTGTAGCTGAAGTATTAATCTAGTAATTAGATGGATCAAACAAGTTGTTCATCCTGATGATATGAACCAGGACAGCGTTTGTGTCCCATTCTATGTTACATAAATTTCCACCAGCATTATTGTAGATATTATCATTTATCCTGTTAAAAGGACCCTACTAATCAAATTTATGTAAATATTTAAGTATCATCTGGTATATTCACTATGCTTGTTTTTGATTCCTCTAGCCAAACTTATAGAGACAGTGCAAGCAGACAGTAGCTGCATTTAGCATTGCATGTCAGTATTGCAATATAAGTGTTTCAGTTATTCTGAGCCAGAACTGTTTGTGCCTGAGTTGTAAACTTCAAGATGTTTACAAGAAGTATTATTTCCACAACTTTCAGTCATATTATATATTTTCACAACTTTAAATCATATTATATATTTCAACAACTTTCAGTCATGTTAAATATTTCCACAACTTTCAGTCATATTGCATATTGTCACAACCCACAACAAGCAATCATATGACATAGTAAAGTGATGTTTCAGAGACCTATGTGTTTCCAAGTTCAGGCTCTGTCACTTCCTCACACAAACATAACATCTTCTCTCACTCTTTCTCACAAACACAGCTTCTTTAGTCTCTCTCTCTCTCTCTCTCTCTCTCTCTCTCTCTCTCTCTCTCTCTCTCTCTCTCTCTCTCTCTCTCTCTCTTTCTCTCTCACACACACATGCGCACACACACACACATATTCAAAAACTAGTTTACACAATAAAACAAATATAAGCACAAACGGCTGGTCTCCCTGGCCAAGGCGTTAACAACATTGTTCATAATCCTGTATATCCACAAAAACAGAAGCTGCAAGGTTCGGTAGCGGATCGCGCCGCACTGGTAACTTAAGGGGGTGTGTGAGCCGGTCGTTCAGAAAACAATGGCAAACTACTGAACGCAAAACTTGCCTAGTACATCAACAGCAGCTGAAAAATGCTGGTGTTGACTGCAACGTCCTGGAAGGGATATGCAACAATAAAAAAAAATGATACAATGTTTTTTTTTTTTTTAAATTGGCCCTGTTAAGTAAACCGCCTTATACAAATGTAAATAATAGAGCTTGCTTATTCCTATGTCTCCATTATGCAGAATGAAAGCCCATACATGTTTTACTAGGTTAGTCATGTTTTAAACATTGCTGCTTTTATACTTGAAAGTAATACTTTGCTTAGGTATCGGCATTCTGTATATTTTATGTTGAGCTTGTATGTATTACCCTTTATATTTGAATGTTGTCTTGTATAGTTTTGTGTAAATTTGTCTTTATCTCACTGTGCATTATGTTGATACTTCTGTGCTAACAGAGACAAGAAACAGTTGCAGGAGCAAATACGACTGAGTGTTGTGTAAAAAGAAAAAGGATCATCATCGTTTTCAACATCTCTGCTTAGGTGACGTGATCATTGTCACACCATATTTATAATCAACATTTTGTGAGCAAGTAACAAATAAGTTTAAGTTAAATTGTAGTTATTAATTTGTATTGGTAGTAATACTATACACACACTTTTACCAAGCATGTCACCAACAACCGATGTATAAACTAAATGTGGATGCTGGTAGTTTTCTGTTGTCTGTTATCATTAGTCTGCACTGTTGATGAAGAATGTTATGAACGTATTCAGTGTGTAACATCATTGTCATATGTGATAATATTAATGGCATGAGAGGGTCCAAAATATAAATATGTCTTCATTGCAAAGGACTTATGAAATGAATCTACCATGCAGATCATGCTGTTGTGTGAGATTATAAGCAAGCAGATCAGTTGATTTCAACAGCGCCAGTTGTTGGAATACTCATTATGGGCTGAAGGGATATTGTGAAGATTACCTATGCCTGACTGCTGAGTAAAGATACAGCAACAGATGAAATGGCCTGTTTAAGGATGTTTGATTTAACATTTCATTGTGGTTCTACATTTTTAATGTAACAAAATAACCGCTGGGGAAAACTTGCATGTATCACAACATGAAATTGGGCCAAAGACTGGAAGACCATGCACCGCTGGA
The DNA here is from genome assembly GCA_963921405.1 of Cepaea hortensis. NCBI lineage: Eukaryota > Metazoa > Mollusca > Gastropoda > Stylommatophora > Helicidae > Cepaea > Cepaea hortensis. The sequence goes on from OY992878.1 coordinate 79,965,947, forward strand.
TTAATAACAACAACATAGGAAGATGTTTTTATGGCTAGCTTCTTACTGCAAAGACCTCCATCCTGCAACATGTGCTAACAGAGGCGGAGCATTTGTGGAATTGTCCGGAGTCCCATGATGTCAGTTGTGTATTAACCATTAACCATACTTTGCCTTGCCTCCTACCATAACTTAGAGGTCCTGCAGACTTTAGCCAAGCATGTACCTGAAACTATATCATACCAGAGCAGACTGTGAAAGCATAGACCATTAGGTCCTGCAGGCCTTAGCCATGCATATACCTGAAACTATATCATACCAGAGCAGACTGTGAAAGCATAGACCATAACTTAGAAGTCCTGCAGGCCTTAGCCAAGCATGTACTAGAAACTATATCATACCACAGCAGACCGAAAGCATAGAGGTCCCGCAGGCCTTAGCCAAGCATGTACTAGAAACTATATCATACCAGAGCAGACTGTGAAAGCATAGACCATTAGGTCCTGCAGGCCTTAGCCATGAATGTACCTGAAATTATATCATACCAAAGCAGACTGTGGAACCATAGACCATAACTTAGAGGTCCTGAAACTATATCATACCAGAGCAGACTGTTAAAGCATAGAGATCCTGCAGGCCTTGGCCATACATGTACCTGAAACTATATCATACCAGAGCAGACCGAAAGCATAGAGGTCCCGCAGGCCTTAGCCATGCATGTACTAGAAACTATATCATACCAGAGCAGACCGAAAGCATAGAGGTCCCGCAGGCCTTAGCCATGCATGTACTAGAAACTATATCATACCAGAGCAGACTGTGAAAGCATAGACCATTAGGTCCTGCAGGCCTTAGCCATGCATGTACCTGAAACTATATCATACCAGATCAGACCGTGGAAGCATAGACCATAACTCAGAGGTCCTGCAGGCCTTAGCCAAACATTAATACCCTTGCCTTTTTATTTAATGTAATTTTAATTTAAGAAAAACATAATATTCATTCTCAAAACAACTACTCAGTTATCCATTATGATTCAGTATTTTAATTTACATGACTTAAGATACTCTGAGGATATGGATTTAGGGGCATATATTGTATGATTAAACAGTACACGTGAAGATATGGTCAGTATTGAGACAGTCATGTTTACTTTCTCTTCTTTGGTTTATGTGATACACGGAAACATTATTGTAAAGTGGGTTGAGCTATCAAGTGTCATATGGTACAACCCATATGTACATTAATGTTGACGGACATTATATATGTTCATAAAATCAGTTGTTTGAGGTGTATCTTTTAATGCTGCTATATGGTGTGGTTGGTAAGTTGATAGCTAGAGAAATGTGTGTTTCATTACAGGCAGGACGTAGTTTTACAGTACGGTATATATAATAAATGAATATAGAATAGTGCTTCTTATTGTAAGACATGTTCAGTGAGTTTATTTAATCATGAATATTATTTTAAGCTTAAGGCAGTGAGATTATTGAATCATGTCAATACTTTAAAGAATCATGTCTTATACCATAAAGTAAAATCAATTAAATGAAATCTCTTACTGTAAAAAATACTCACTGAGTTAACTTAACCATGTCTTATACTGTAAGACATAATCAGTGAGATGATTAAATCATGTCTTTTACTGTAAGTCATAATAAGTGAGATGATTAAATCATGTCTTTTACTATAAGGCATAATCAATGAGATGATTATACCATGTCTTTTACTGTAAGTCATAATAAGTGAGATGATTTTAGTCATGTCTTTTATAATAAGGCATAATCAGTGAGATTATTAAATCATGTCTTTTATTGTAAGGCATAATCAGTGAGATGATTAAATCATGTCTTTTACTGTAAGTCATAATAAGTGAGATGATTAAATCATGTCTTTTATGGGTAAGGCATAATCAATTAGATGATTAAATCATGTCTTTTATAATAAGGCATAATCAGTGAGATGATTAAATCATGTCTTTTATTGTAAGGCATAATCAGTGAGATGATTAAATCATGTCTTTTATTGTAAGGCATAATCAGTGAGATGATTAAATCATATCTTTTATTGTAAGGCATAATCAGTGAGATGATTAAACCATGTCTTTTATTGTAAGGCATAATCAGTGAGATGATTAAATCATGTCTTTTATTGTAAGGCATAATCAATGAGATGATTAAATCATGTCTTTTGTTGTAAGGCATAATAAGTGAGATGGTTGAATCATGCCCACGTGTTAATTATTCACGAGCAATGCAACTTCTGCTACCCTTAATTTGTTCTTAATTGTTTCCATATTTTTGTTTCTAGGGAAATATGTTTTAGTTTAAAGCTTCTGTTTGATGTTGAGAGAAATGAATTTCACAGACTTGTCTTTACAGACCTAACTTTCCTGCAGTCATATTACTACATGTTAAGGTCTGTGATGATTATACGCTACTACTGACCAGGATGTTTTGTAATCAGATAATAAAGAGGAGGAGGAATGTGGTTTTGATTGTATTAGAAATTTATTCCATTAAAAAGTAAAGGACCCTTTTACACACTTAGAGGTGTATTTGGTTTGTTGAGCTAGTCCCATATTTATTTTAGACTAATCAACACGTGACGGGCGATATAGCCAGTATCATGGCAGCCGCCTTTACATTCCAGAGCATTTCCTGGTACCTATTTTAGGTTTGGTTGACCTGAGAGTCCAATTAATAAATAGAGGAGCGGCTGGCTGAGTGGCTAGAATGCCAGATTCTCCTTTGGGAGACCCGGGTTCGAATCCTCGGTAAGGTGTGGAGTTTTTTTTTCTGTCTGGGCCAAAAATAAATCTCTAACCTGCACAGTTCGCAACGATTGCAATGGCCAGGCAGCCTTAATTCCTCAGGCTCAAGATCCACCTGCCAGACACCGCAAGGTACTGTATTGGCAATAAATGATAAATGACAGACCCCTTGGACAACAATCACCTTCAGATTAATATCCTGTGTAGGTGAAACCATGGTCAGCCGCTAATTTTCGCTGACTCAGTCACAGGATTATTAATCTGAGTCATGGATCGACCCTAATATTACTTCTCTTTGAGGTTGAATGGGTAAGGGGTAATGGTATAATGGAAATCGAGAGTCCAAGTAGAGTTTTTTTTTTAATCAATTACATGACCGCCAAGCTGGCAGGCAAGCATGCTAGCCAGATCATTCCCACAACTCCTAGATATATGGTGCTGTCCTCATATCTGTACAGACCATGTGATGGGTCATGTGGTCAATATCTCATTGGCTGCCTTTATTTCCCACGGAATTTCCAGGTATCCATTGTGGGCGCTATCAACCTTGGACCTCAAATGTTAATTTGTTTTTAATCTATGGTAGACTTGTGTAATTAAGGAAAGGTGAAACTCGGCGTTTCTGTAGGCAGGTGCTGGAGTTTATTATTAGCCTTGTAGCCTCTAGAGTGAGCAGCATCAGAGCCGACAACCCTGGCGCTGTAGATGGTAAACACTAGCATTATGTTTATCCCAGATAAACAGCTTACAACCTGAACAGGTGTGCCTAGCAGAGGAAAAGCCCTGCAGGTATACCCAGTGCCTGGATAAGAAAATAAACATGTGTGTCAGACACCTAGTGCAGGTTCTAGTCATGTTACCTGAGATTATACCTGTGTTGGTTCATAACAGTCCTTGCTTTAATAGGATGGTGCATGTATTGGTATTCTTCTTCGTCTTCAAGAGCCTGGGCTAGACCAGACGTTGTCGTCATCAGTAATCAGTACTCTTAACTTCTCTGTGATCTCATATTTTATTGACCTTGATTTTGCTTAAATTATTATTTGTTACCCATTCCTTTAAATTGTCTTCATACATCTTTCTCTGGCTTCCTCTGTTTCCCTTGTCTAGTATTTCTCCACATAAAGCTAATTTCTCTATCCCACCTCTTCTGGTGAAATGTGTCTTAAATTTCACTAGTTTTTACCTTACGGTTACTAGAGTAATCCAGTAACATCTGTAGCTGTAAATACCCCAGCATTTGTTTTCTTCTCTGTCCACAATATTTTCAGTATTCTTTACAAACAAATCATATTCCCAATGTCAACACTGCTTTAGTATTATTCTCTCTGATAGGATGGAAGCCAGTGTTTGGGGTCAATGTTTTTCTAATTATTTGTGGCCTGTAATGTAGAAAATCTTCTTCTTCTTCTTCTTCTTCTTCTTCTTCTTCTTCTTCTTTTCTTCCTTCCTTCCTTCCTTCTTCATCTTCTTTCTTCCTTCTTCTTCCTTCCTTCTTCTTCGTCTTCTTTCTTCCTTCTTCTTCTTCTTCTGCCCATTCTTCCCTATTGGAGTATAAGACCTCAGCCAACTCACACCTATGTTGTAACTTTTGCTATCTCCTGTAGCCTGCGCCATGTCCTTCCCATATTAATCCTGTCCATGGTTCTCTTCTCCTTGTATTTTTAGATATCCCTTTGTTGAATGTGTCATGTGTGTTCTAGTGAAAGGACTTTCTATGTGTCCTATTTTCAGGTTTTCTCAGTGTGTCCTATCCAGCACCAGCATCTTTCTCTAATCTCTTGATTCATAGAATCTGTCTACTTCTCTCCTGAAGGTCGGCATCAGTGATTCTGTCTACTTCTCTCCTGAAGGTCGGCATCAGTGATTCTGTCTACTTCTCTCCTGAAGGTTGGCATCAGTGATTCTGTCACTGCTGTCGTTATATTCTGCACAGGCACCAGTTAATGATTGTTTGTAGTGTAATAGTGCTTGTTTTAATCAGTCTCCATCTTTCTGATCCCTGCAGCAGTATTGATTTATTACTGGTCCTGGTTATACTTCTTTGTAGCCAGATTTTGATGCAGGAAGTTGGGAAAATCTGCAAGACATCAAAGAAACAAGACATAATTTGAAGTACAGATTTACACAGAGAGTAGAGACTCAAGTACAACTAGTCATCAGAGAATGCATTAACAACACAATCTTGTGAAAGATTAAGCAGTAAATTATTCTTATGTGCACATAATATTTTATAATTTAATACAATTGAAACACAATAAATAATGTTGTCATGCATAATTTGAATACATTGAGATGCTGTCTGAACTATTTGATTATATATTTTCTTCGTGTATGCTAATTTGATTCTAATATTCTATTTTTCAGAATTTGAGCAACTTCCCGGAAAAATTAAAAGGTCTTCTGTCCTGTCCAGTTTCCGCCGAAGCACATCTAGTAGATGTAGTAATGGAAAGATGATTAACTGCACTGAAAACAAAGACACCTTCTCTAGTACCAGAGACACAGAAGAAAAGCCAACAAAACCAAAGTTTCAAAAACAAAAGAGTGTAATGGAATTGTTACGGTCAACGAGACAGTCTGCAGAACAGAGTGTTGTACATCGTAATGGCGATATTATCATTATGAAAGGAGGGAAAATTGTTTGTGTTCGAAGGGAAGGAGAAAACAGTCCTTTCTTGGATCGGTTCAGAGCTCTTCAGAAAATGAGCGAACACAATACAGACCTTGTTGCTGGGCTGGCTGGAACCGGACGTGTTGTGTTTGGTCTGGTTTGTGAAGGGGTTGCGGATGAAAACAAAGCTACTGCAGTTACAGAGGAGAAGGAGTTCTCACAAAATAGTGATCATGAAATACAGGTGGAACAAAGCACAGAACATTTAAACAAAGACACTTCTAGATTCACAGAAAATAATACTATGAACTCTCAATTCAATAGTAAAATCTTTCTGGGAGAAAATTACTGCTATGACCAAAACATAAACGGCAACGAATTTAATTATTCAGATGCTGAAATGACCAGCATAAGTGAAACATCAAAACAATCACGTGATGATGTTAATCTGTCACTGAATAGTATCAAAGAACCTGCTTCCTTAACAAAGAATATGAGGGAATTTTCAGACGGTGAATTCAGAAGCAATAGAAGGAATCTTCCATATCTGGAAACATCTTCGCTTCGTGACCGTACAGCTGCAAGCTCTAACAGTTCACTTCACTCCGGTGGTATTGTGATACATGTGAATGATGACGATGACATTCTTAGTGTAATGCCACTTACCCCTCACACCAGAGAATACCTGGCCAAATCTGACATGCAGATTTCACAGTCTGGCACAGAGGTTGCTGAGAGTCACGGACAAACGTCTGTGTTCAAAGCTGTGCAGCTCTCTCATAGTTCAGACAATATTCTTAGAAAACCACCTGTTTTTCAGAGATTGCCCTCCATGGAATTCTTAGACCCCCCGGTTCACCTGTTCAGGTCTCACAGCAACCTGAGCATGCATTCCTCCAGCCGAAGACACATTAAGAGGTCAAAGTTATCCAGAAAGAGAGAACGATCACATTCACCAGATGTGGGATTAAGCTCAAAGTCATATATACGATCACCCTTCTCATCTAGGAATAAAGTCACACATGTGTAAGTCATCTGCTGTCCATTCTGATCATGTTTATAAGGGTTTTGTTTCATGTATAGGACTTTACCCACTGATTTCGTGTTGCCCACGTATCTATGCTTTAAATGTTGATGCACTGTTCACATTTTTCAAGCCACATACATAACTTGTAATGGTAGATCTAGAGACCATAACATCACATTTTGTAACAACATAATAGGTAAATGACAACCTCTTGGAACAAAAGATTCTCAAAACAATGTTTTCCCGTATTTGAATAATGAGGACACAAACAATAGATTGCACGATTTATTGCCTGGCATATTTTGCTGCATCTTGTCAGGTACATACCGCAGAATTCACACAACATAAAGTAAAATAACTAGATAAATCCTTCAAGCTGAAATATACACATGTTTGGACAGTAATGTCAATTGTCTACCTATTGTTTGTGTCTTCGTTATTCAAATTCACTATGGGAAAACATTGTTTTGATTTTCTAAAATATTCTATGTTTAAAACAGTGACACCATATTTTAACTGCCCAAGGTGTTTCTTAAAATATATCATTCCTTGGTCCAAGGGGAGCTGTGGTATTGTCGCCTGTTGGCTGTGTGTTTGAATCCCTATCGAGGCAGGGATGTATTTTTGACTTTGGATCATAGGTCGACCCAGCCTAAAATAGGTACCAAGAAATGTTCTGGGAAGTAAAGATGGCCAGCATGTTGTTGACCACACCACTCCTTGATTGCTGATTGGTCATTAACATTTCGGACTAGCACCTATACCAGATATGCTTCAAGGTGTGTAAGAGGGTCCTTTTCTTTTTCTTTTTTTTTTAAAGCTTTACCCAAGTCTCCAGTCTCCAGCTTATTTGATATATTCAAAACACTGAATTCCATTGGTGAATGTAAACACAGAAGTCACAAACATTACATTACATGATTTATTTCCTGGCATATTTCACTGCATTTCTTCAGGTGCATACTGCAGCTCTATATATCATATGAAGTGAATAAATAACACTGAAGCTGAAACAATTAAAACACATAGTCACAAGTATTGTTTGAATGTAGACCATTTGTTATTCAGAGGATCATTTCAAATTTACTGTGTACTCTTTTTGTTTGTTCAAAACCGGCTGGATCCGCCTAATTGTTAATGACTCACTTTATTTGAGCAATCATTTATTGTTCCTTTTAGATGTTCAGTTCACCATGTTTAAAGGAAATTAAATTTATAAGTTTATAAATAAGAATCACACAATCTGTATTAAAGTCAGTAGTGTTGTGTGACATATTTGAAAATGTTCTAGTCGTGGTGCATCTCAGTTTCATCTTTGACCAAAATGTGGAGACCCATTTTGTTGAGTAATTTGTGACAATCAAATATATACTTGAACTGTTTTGGTTCTTGTGAGTTTTCATAATAGAATGTACATTCAGCTGAAACAGGCTGAGAAGTGACTGTTGAAAGAAATGCATTGTTATTCTAGAATTAACTTGGAAATGTTTTATAATTAGATTTTAATCATCTAATCATTACATTTAAGTCAAACCACTTTATTATATTGTAATAGTTTACAGAGTGCCAAATAATTGTATAGTATCTGATGACATTTTGTGGTAAATATGTTTCCTGATGGTATTATATGTTTGTGACAATGTAGTACATTAATGAAGTTTCCTGTTAAACAGAATATGAAGATGTCAATAATTCTGGATTATAAAATGTCCCATTTTTTCATCAAGCAAATTGTTACAAAGATTGACTGGAGCATTATCTTAAGAGGTCAAACATCTGCCTCTAGCTCATACAGATCTTGTTCATTTGTTTTGTGGTCTAGACTGTGTTAATTTCTTTATAAAATAAGAAAACGATGGTAGATTCCCCCTTCCCACCCCATCCTAGGGTAGTGCATAGGATGTCTAGCCTTCTGAGACAAAGGTTAAAAAAAAAAAAAACTGAAGACTGGTGGGCTTGTTAAAAAATCCTTTTAAATTAGAAATACAAAAGAGCAGACCAAATAATAGGCCACTTCTGAGACTAAATTGTAAAATAGCACACACACAAATCTACTTATAAACATTTATAGCATATGTGATTCTGGTATACACACATCTGGATCCTTGTCACTGCAATGGAATTTGTGTACTATGCTGAGATTCTCTTTGTGTGATCTGTCAAGGCGACTGGAGCACTTGTGGAGATAGCTGTGTTCAATTAAAGTGTTTCCCAGCAGACTCAATGGTGTTCTTCTTTGTGTACCTGTCTGGGGCAGACACAGGGGATCTTCTTCTGCCTTTGTTCCTCTTTCCATTGGAGTGCACCCACAAGTTATACACCTCAGTGTGTCCACTTTCATCATGCATTTGTGTACAGTTTACTTCCTCTAGACAGATTCCATCCTACTTGGCTTTGGAATAGCTTGAGTTCTAGTAGTTTAACATTCATGACAACAATTGATGTGATTACTTGGTTTGGAATAGCTTGAGTTCTGGTAGTTTAACATTCATGACAACAGTTGATATGATTACTTGGTTTGGAATAGACTCCATTGGAAATTATTATAACATTCAACACATCATGATAGTTATAAGCAAATGAATACACACATTGAGAATTGGTATCAGTATACTGTGACAAAGAGATAAACAATATAGTTAAACTGTATTGTGTTGGTTAAGCTGTGTGATCACTGTATACTTATATAATATAATGTTGTATTTACAGATTTTTCTTAATATATACATGATAAATATATTATAAGTTATAAATGAATATTTAAACCAAAACATTCATGAGGTACAAACCCAAACACCAGTTATCATTGCAAATACATTACTCTGTTGTTTGTCAACATAATCTGCATCAACTTTGATGCACTTCTCCCATCTCTGTGTCACGGTAAACTTTAAGTGGATCAACCAGGTGAAAATCACTTGGGGCTAAGTCAGATTATAAAGCAAATGTTGAAGAATCTACCACCGTCATTCTTCAGTTTCCTCATCTTAATTGAGCTGCACCTTTCTGGTGGTGAAATATTAAGTTAGTATCTTATGATGAAGAAAGACATGTCCATTACATTGACGTACACTTTGATTCAGGATTGTATTGATGAACCCAAGATTAATTGCCAGTATAATCCTGCTCAGCATGTATTCATCATCTGCCTGCTCAGATTTATATTCCAAGGATAGGTCCATTCTGTGTTCCTCAGTTTTATGTGGACACCCATAGTGAGTATTGTCACTGTTTTTATCAGCTCTAAACATTCAACACCCAGCAGTCTGCTACCTTAGCTAATCACAGAACTGGATGATGCTACCACCAAATGACACCTTTAGAAACTATCATTATAAATAGAAGCTACCATTATAATTTACTCCATGTCAATTTGCAGCTTACTTGGTGACTTCCCCCTATACCATGGACTTGAATGTGGAAATTCAACAATGAAGAATTAAGAGTGCAACTATTCTTACAGTCTAACTATTTAATAAACAGTCTAATTTTTTAAAGTTTGACTTACCATGTAAATGTGTGTATGTACATTTCCTCTTTATGAATTTCTTTTTGTAAACTTGAATGTGCAAATTCAACAATGAAGAATCAAAAATGCAACTATCCTTACAGTATAGCTAGTTAATAAACAGTCTAATTTGTTAACGTTTGACTTACTATGTAAATGTATGTATGTAAATTTCCTCTTTATGAGTTTCTTTTTGTAAACTATGAGGTCTGTTCAAAAAGTTCGGGACCTTTGACCAGAAAAAATGCATTTACTCGGCTGGGGGTCTAAAACTTAACCCTCTTCAGAGTACTCTGCATGGAACTGTAGACACTTCTCCCAGGGATCCAAGAAGCCACTTTAGGAGAGTAGGGAACCTGTTGAACAAACAGACTTGTGGGTAATAGGAAATTGGTTGCTCAATTATAAATAACTCTCTCACTCATTCTTCGTATCTGATTCAGAATATCTTAGCCAAACACACAATTCTTCTGATTCACAAGACTACTTTCCCAACATGTCTCTTTGCGATACTTGGCCGTTTTCCCAAGATGAAGATGCTGCTGAAAGGACCAGATTTAAGTCACACGGAACGCAACAGCCAAGTTGTACTTCGTTCCTAAAGAGACCTTTTTGAATTGCTTCCAGCAATGGCTGGGGGATGTGTCTATAATCCTTAGGAGAGTACTCTGGGGGGGGGGGGGGGGGGGGGGGGGGGGGGTTAGAGTTTCAGACCTTTAGGGTGAGTAATTGTAATTTTCTGAGCCAAAGGCCCAATACTTTTTTTTAAAACAGATCTCATACAAAGCTGACCTGTGCATTCACAATGAAACTAGAAAATATAGTGATATTTCTAAAACCTATTTCTGTCTTCAGACTTTCTTACATTAACATATACATAAATGTGTGAGACAGCCTGAAGACATAAAAAGAGAGGTTTCACAATCCTTGCTAAACTTATTGATTTATTGTGACTGCATAATCCAGCATCATAGTTTACATGTGGAATGGTCACAGAACTGTTGTCAATAATTATGGGTTCCTTGTTACGGGTTCTTTTATAATTTTTCAGCTACTTAATATCGGTTCATACATTTATGCATGTTAATGTTTTAGTTACCTTCCTGTTTTGTTTTGATTGATATTTGTATGCAATATTAAATTATGTTATACACATGTTGATAATATTGGAAGTACATAAGTCTCATCATATCATCTCATCATGTTCCCCATGTACCTTGCGGTGTTGAGGTGACGTATAAACAGTGGGAGAGTGCCTGCTTATGGGCTTCATTTATCGATATTCCCATGTACTCTGTTCTTCACTCCGTCCATCGTTTATGTGGTCGGCCTCTTCCTCTGCTCCCATCTGGTATGTACATCATTGCTTGTTGTGGTATATTGTTAGTTGGTATCCTAGTTGCATGGCAAACCATTTACTTGCTGCCTTCTAATAAAATCTAGTGCAGCTATAACCCCCACTTTAGTCCTGATTTCTTCATTTCTAATCTTATCTCTTCTTGTTACATTGAGTATTCTTCTCAGGAATCTCATTTCTGTTGTTGTGATTTTTCTTTTCTCTTCTTCTGTCATTGTTCAGGTTTGGCATTGGTAGCATAGAGTTGGTAGGAAGAAGTACATACGTGGTGTCTCTAATTTAGTCTTTTAGAACTATCTTTTTTTTAAAAACTACAGTTTTCACTTATCATTCAGTGTTCACTAGTAAGAAAGTTCTCAATGAACTTATTTATGAAAAATATTTTTTGTTTTGAATGCCTCATCGTCATTTGGACTGTTTTTTGCTTCTGTTTAAAGTATTCTGTTTATCTAAGACAACTGTTTCTAACATCATTAGGACCTTAATATTCAAAGAAGTAGTGATCAGCAGTTTTCATATTGGTGTGTGAATAGCTGGCACTATAGAATACTGTGTAGTGGATTGTTTTGTGCTTGTTCAGTGTTGTGTTCATTTCCTGAAAATGGTTCTATGATCACTCTTCATAGGATGATCCATCCATCCATCCATCATGTGCCATGCCGGTAAGCGTGGGCGATCATGTTTTGCCATCTCACTCGATCACCAGAGTCGTGGATCAGCTCTGTGTTTCTGTCTCGACCATGCCACGAGGCCAAGCCATCCAGGTATTTGCTTCTAGGTCTTCCTCTTGGTCTGTTCCCTTCGATCTTACCAGTTGTCACCAAGTTCTCCGATTCATTTCTTCTCATAAGATGCCCAAAAAATTTTGACTGTCTGCGTCTAATATCTCTAATCAGTTTACGATCTTCATTTGTTTCTTGAAGGACCTGTTCATTGGTCTTTCTGGCTGTCCATGGTATTTGCATTTTCCTCAGAAACCATATTTCTACAGCCATCAGATGTTTTTCAGCTTGACTGCTCATTGTCCAAGCTTCACATCCGTATAAAAGTACAGGTTCTATGTAGCAACCTCAACACTCTTTTTCTCGTTTCAATTGACATCTTTTTATTGGTCTGTATGTTTTTCATCTTGCTAAAGGCTCACCTTAGACATGGCGATTCTCGTTCTAATCTCTTCAAGGCATCTCCCATCAGATGTTATTGCTGTTCCGAGATAATTGTACCTGATGGGTGTTGTAATTTATATCAGAACTGGTCATGTGACTATAGACTTGATTTGTTGTGTTCTGTGGTACATTGTTTGGGCAATCTTTTTATGTTTTTATTTTTATTTTACTTGCAGTTAAAGGCAGTTATGTAACTATAGACTTAATTTGTCACTATTCCATGGTCCATTCTTTGGGCAGTGTGCTTGGTATTTTTCATTTTGTATCCTGTGAAAGGTGTTATTTGTGTAATGTTGTGGGAAAACCAGAAAATATGTTATTCTTGTTGTGTATACTATTACTAAAAGTAAAGATAAAGATACATCCTGCACCAAGTGTAGAGGCAACCATCATTTAGGAGTTAATAACTTTCGTTATCTGGAAGCTCTTGCACTGTGTTGAAATTCTTGTGTGATCTGTGAGATGGAACTGGAGCATTTATGATGATGCCAATATGCAATGACAGTGGCCCTTGACCGAAAGCCAAAACCAGACAGCTTTATAGTAGGTCATTTTGCAGATGTAGATGCAAACAATGCTTAAAAGGTGCCCTATTTGATATGCTTTAAACGGTTAAAGTTGAGACAACTGACGCTATAACTCTGTAGATCCAGAGGTAACCCTAAAGGGTCTCCAGAAATATTGCACTTGTAGTATGAACGATTCAGTCTGAAACGAACCCACAACCTCAGAGTGCGAGGCAGATGGCTTGACCACTTTGCTGCTGTGACACACACGCCCACCGCCTACCCACTGTGTTTGCTTACTATCAGTATGTCTTCATTGCAGATTGGTGATATAGTACTGGGTAATATTTCCTCTCAGTTCTGCAAGTGCAATGGTTCTCAACCTTTTTTGGCCCATGCCCCCCCCCCTTTACCATATGTTCAGAACGTCATCCCCCCCCCCCCTTTCGAATTTCCTCCCTATAAATCCCCCCCCCCCCCCACCCTTATACGGTATACATAAAAATGGAAGCTAAATTTAATAACACATACTAGAACAAGTCTAGACATCTACATAAAACGTGATGTACAGGTCTGCTTGCATTATAACACGAATTTCATTAGGGTGAGAAGTACAGAACCGTAAAATTTAGAGGGAAAAACAATATCAAGTAACTGGTTCTTGTATTAATGTGATCTTGGAATAATCTTAATTCCCCCACTGGAAACCCTAAAATTCCCCCCTGGGAGGGAATTCCCCACCAGTTAAGAACCACTGTGCTAGTGTGTGCTGGTTCACACACTTGTAACACTTAACCCATACTGGGGGTCTCTGTGCATGTGCAGATACATAACAATGATGTGTAAGTGATTACAAAATGTAGCACAACTTGAATGCTAGTAGGTCACGAAGTAGAATGTTTTGCTCCTGGCACTTCACAGCTTAGTGGAAGCATGGGTGCCATACCATTTATGTCTGGACCAAGTGGCACTTGATGGGTGATATAGCCAGTATCACACTGATCTCCTTCTCTGTCTACCTCCCAGAATATTGTCTGGTACTTGTGTTTTGATTCTAGATTGTCCCTGTATTAATATTATTTCTATTGTCATTAAATGTTTTGTTAGAGGAAACTAACCTTGGAGTTGAACAGGAATTTAAATGAAAACACAAAACATGATAAGGAAGCCTGACAACAGAAAAAGCACACATAGATACAGGTGAATGTTTCAGCCAGTCTTTATTAATGAGCAAGAACGACAAACCATAAAAAAAAAAAGATAAAACAAAACAATACTTATCTTGGCATTTGAAAAATAGTGCCATCAACATAAATACTAGGAACAGAGTTGTGATGATCTCGCTACATTAAGACACCTAGATAAAGAATTCTTTTGTGTTATCTGTGGTTTATTTAATTTTTTACTTTGGCCATTATGTCCTCCCGTATATGGGATTGTTTTTCATTTTGTCAAACTTCCTGGCCATATTTTGTATATTTGGACTCCAACATCAGTTCCCCACCCTCATTTTCATAACCATGATAGCTGAATCGTAATCTGTTATCTAATTGTTGCATGTAGTATTTGCAAATCTCTTGAGCACTTATTAACAGGCACAATATCAGTACTAATCTTCGTCCAGTATTCTCAGCATGTCAGTATTATTAGTTAGTTAGTTAGTTAGTTAGTTAGTTAGTTAGTTAGTTAGTTAGTTAGTTAGCTAGTTAGTTAGCTAGTTAGTTAGTCAACAGATCATCCTCATTGCACATCGAACCATTCAGTCCATAAGTGCTCGGATCCCCTCCTCAGCAAATCCCGCAGCGTGTAGCGGCTAACAACACCAGCTCTGTGTTGGTTTATCAATCTTCTTTGGCTTCCTGCGTAGTGTTCTTGTTTGGCAACCCCTCTTTTAATTTGCTGTTCTCGCAGTCTGGCCATGGTTGTAGATTCACAGTCATCACTTGGTTCACGCAAAAGTCTTACTTCTCGTAGAGCATTCAGAATGTCAGCCTGGTCCATGGCGTGTCCGCCCTCCACCATAGCCTCACCTGCGGGCTTGTCAGCCCGCTCATTTCCTTGTACTCCTGCATGCCCTGGCATGAAGATGAAACTAATCTTTGCCAGCCGAAACCGCTCCAGAGACAGCAACCATTCTCTTTGGATCCACCCCATCTCTATCCTCTTGATCATGTTCATTGAGTCGCTAAGGAAACATGGCCTAGTGAATGTCTGTGTCTCGAGCCATGTTATTGCTTTACTTACTGCCATGACTTCCATAGTCAGGCTACATGTGGTTTCAGTGAAAGCACCAGAGTCCTCCTTCACAATTCTTCCTCCGGCCTGACTGTAAAGGCCCATGAGCTTCTCACATGTCGGACGACTGACCCATCTGTGTAGATGACAGCATCACCGTCTAGTGAATTCTCGAAAATCAACACTTGTACTTCAGCCTCCACAGCAGCCAGATTTTCTTGTCTGCATTTTCTATCTACTTGTATGCAAACTGAAAAGGATGTGCAGAAATCCATTGGCACTTGTACCCACTCCTCGCCAGGTTCTAAGTCCTCAAGTGAACACACCTGTTGAAGAATGTCTTCGGCTTGACCCATCCACGACCGTCCTCTTTTTAACCTGCTGCCCTTCACCTTCATAATTTCACTATGCAGTGGATGTTGTGTGTTTGCGTTAACTCTGAGGTAGGCGCGTGCTCTGCAAACTTGTATTCTGTCTTCAATGGTTGGAAAAATCAAGAAGGTAGCGCATCGCCCTGCATGCTGTATCTCTTGTACATCCAAGAATAATGTGCATAGCTTCATTCTGTATCCTTTCCATCCTTTCTATCTGCTTACAGCTGAGAGTCAGGATTGCCATTGCATACTCAAAAACAGACATGACCAGCCCCTCGTACAGAAGACATAGATGGCGCTGCTCACAGTTTGCTGCCACCATCACCCGCATCGCAGCCAAACCCCGCTTGGCCTTTGTTATCACCTGGTCTATGTGCTCATTATAAGCAAGGCTTCGATCAAACCGTATCCCCAGATAATTCATTGCCTGCGTTCTTTCCACCGTCTCTGAACGCAGCGTTACAGTTGGTGTTGGAGTGTTGACAATATGATTATTCAACGAGAACCAAGTCACTGTTGCCTTTGTTGGGTTGACCATTGCCCCAGCTTCATCACACCAAGTACTATTTGTTATCAGGTTTTAACATTCTGTTTGCTCACTGTATGAATATGTCATGTAAATCCTAGTTCTCTTGAGATCTTAGACATGCTCTTCATAGGGGAACATTTTTGTGAATTTAAACCTATGACCTGATCTGAGATTAGATTTTCTTCTTGGAGTCACTGTTAGTATTTATTGTTCCGCTGAAATAGTGTTTTTAACATGACCTTTCAACTAAAACCACTATTACTAACATGTTCTACCTCTGGGAGTTTTAATGACAAGTGAGTCCAGTTATTGTTGTTCTTAGCAAACACCTTCTGTGCATGTTTGTCCAAATAATTTATGATTGGAACCAGTATGATTGAGTTTGATGTTCTATTTAAATGTAGTCATCAATGTTAATATTGTCAGAAAGTATTAATTCAGTTATCTTGGGGATAGGACATTTTAAAAGTTAGATACATGTAACTCCTATCAAAAAGTGAGAGACAATCTCTTCTTCGCAGGAATTACATGTACTGTTTTTAATTTCTTATTGTCATATCCTGCTGCATCTGTTGCTTCTCTTATCTATCTTGGGGATGTCACGTCAGGTCCATTTTTTCAGTGTCTGAACAGACAAAACTTGTTAATATGGTTTGTTGTACACCAAGCACCATTAATTTTCCTAGATAAAATCTCCTCCATCAATTTCATGATGCTTCTTGAGGCTGAGCTTATTAATGGCCAGAGATAATAACCTCACCAATATTGATGGTCAAACACAAGACCACTTTGTCATTCGGAAAATGCACTAACCACAATGCAACATTGGCCTCATTATGTAACAAAAGAACGTGTAAGTATAAGTTTGGTTATCTGAAACAACTGCGCAGTGTGAAATAGGAACAGTTTAACACTACATGTAACTATGAAGAAGATAAAGAACATGATATGAATATCGTAATATTAAAGAATATGAATAAAGAAATTTACAAATCCATTATCTCAAATTGCAGTGGCTATATATAAACATGGATAATAAATAGATGTGAGAAATATTTAATACAGAAAAACAAATGAGACAGTCCTTTAATAAACAAATTAAAACTAAATTGATTTAAGAAATTAGATGTAGACAGCCAAAAGATTTGTTGCCATGTTGCGAGGAAAAATAAACTTGAAAACTTAATGACAACTGGCTAATTTGATGGGAAAATAACAAGGGGAAGACAAAGAGGTAAATACTTGACTGGTTTGACCACATGACATAACTGGGGCAAGAACACAGACCTGATCCAAGACTGGTGGTTGTGTGAGATGGCCAACCATGACTGCTCATGCTTATGGGCATGGCACATATTCTAATAATCTCAAAATATAGAATATATATCCTATTTACAACTGGAAGATTTGAACAATATATCACCTATTTAAATGTTATTAACCTCTAATAACTGATACCCACATTTTTAATACTTAAAACCACCATTATGAATGCATATTTTGCATTGGCCTAAAGCAGCTTTAAACTTGTAAACATTTACATGTCAGTGACTGACGCAGCTTTCTCAGTCAGACATGTTTAACTTTGTGTCCACTCTGTGACCTAGTCATACATGCTGAGTAACAATGGCACTGTTACACTTATGTCCTAACATGCCACGTGTGGTATTAGTTGCATAACCACATCTTCCTTGCTGTGTTTAGTCAAGTCATTTTGTGCTTGTGTAGGCATTTACATAAACAAGTTGTAATCTGATAAAACACACATTGTAAATATCTCATATTAGATTCCAGCCACTCACAGCATTATATCACAGCATTATACCAACGTGTATGTACTAAGTGATTCAATGAGCATGATTCAGAAGGTCGAACTGGATCTGTACGTAGACAGTGGACTGAGTCGCTGCGGAAGTCTGTTGTCTGTAAAGTCACCTTCATCTTCGCCCCGGGACATGCGGGAGTCGAGGGAAATGAACGAGCTGATAAACTGGCTGGCTCTGCACCCCCTGTAGATGGCCAACCCATGGATCGTGCCGATGTTATTAACGTCCTTAAAGATATGGCGAGAACAGAGGACTTTGACGTCAGTGAATCCACATTGCTGTCCAGGATGAAAGACTTGGGAGTAAGAATCGGCACGGTCAGATGCGAGAGGTACATTGGGAAAACGCGGTGCCTCGTCAACCACCACAGAACTGGCACTATTAGCCACCGGACGCTGATGCATATGCTGGGGGGAGGATCTGAGCACCTGTGGACCTGTCCTGAGTGCAATGAAGATACCCCAACTGATAACTAATAGATTCCAGCCAGCTTGTGTACATATAAACCAACACATAGAGCAGAGAGGGAAAGTTGGTTGATTGAGAAACCTCTGAAAGACTATTTTAATTCTGATGCATCAGGATTCAGCTCGTCTCCTTCTTCTTTTGTTAGTTCAGCTCATTTGAGTTTTAACAATGGCTTGCATTGGTCAGAGTGAGTTGGTGAGGACACTGTTCCCCTGACCCAGAACTAAACTACCATCTCCATTGGGATTGTGCTTCAGAGCTCTCACTAAACTACCATCTCCATTGGGATTGTGCTCCAGAGCTCTCCTTCCCCTCTCCAAGTTTAGAAACCATTGGGGTGTGCAAGTCAGGAACTGGAACTTCACGTCTGTGGAGCGGCATGTAACCAGCTGATGACACAGCACATAGAGACCGGCTGTGACTCGGCTGAGCGTGGTCATGTGTCTTCTACAGGTCTTAGTTATTTTATTGTCAATAGACTCCAACCTCATACCCACAGGAAATGAGAGAGAGAGGAAACACAGAGAGAGAAGAGAGATGGGAGAGGTACATGCATAAAGTTCCACAAGATTATTGTACCTTAAGTAAAATGTATAACACTAAATATTTTAGTCCTGTGGTAACAGTGTCAATCCAAAAAGTATAGATCAGAGGAACTGTACTTCTGTGAGTTCCTATCAGTATCTGTGAATTTATTTCTTATGCTATTCAATGGCCTGGGGTTTCCCCAGCATAGATATGTATGTGTATTATATGTACCACTTGGAAGTAAAGCCCTTTTACGCTGCTGAAGGTATATTGCTTATATGGTGTCCCATATTTTTATAGACCATTCGGCACTTGATGAGATATGTGGTCAGTATCTTGCTGAGATGTGTGGTCAGTATCTTGCTGAGATATGTGGTCAGTATTTTGCTGAGATGTGTGGTCAGTCAGTATCTTTCTGAGATATGTGGTCAGTATCTTGCTGAGATATGTGGTCAGTATCTTGCTGAGATATGTGGTCAGTATCTTGCTGAGATGTGTGGTCAGTATCTTGTTGAGAATTGTGGTCAGTATCTTGTTGAGATGTGGGTCAGTATCTTGTTGAGATGTGTGGTCAGTATCTTGCTGAGATGTGTGGTCAGTATCTTGCTGAGATATGTGGTCAGTATCTTGCTGAGATATGTGGTCAGTATCTTGCTGAGATATGTGGTCAGTATCTTGCTGCCCGCTTTGACTTCCCAGACATGTCCTTGTACCCACTTCAGGCTGGCTAGACCTGGGAGCCCAGGTTAATCTTTACAAATCTGCCTTGATAAGGATTCAAACACATGACCACTGTTCAACAGGCAAGCATGCTAATCATTGCATTACTGCGGCTCCCATATACCACTAGAGGTGCGATACATATTCCCAAATACTATCTCAGGCCAGTAGATCAAGAGTGCGTCTGTCCAAGTAGAAAGACCTCAACTGTGAAGCTCCGTGATACACACCTCTAGCAGCCATGCACAAGTGAAATCAGGCTTATGGTCCTTATTGTGAGAATTTGACAAGAGAAAAACATGACAGAAATGATCAGAGGTGATTTCCTTAAAGATATTCAAGGATCTTCAGCTGAATTCTTTATCAGAGAAATAATATAACTGTTTATTTAGTTTCAGTGTAAAAAGGTACCTTTTAAAATTTTATATTATCTGATTTGTATTATTAAAACCAATGTTTGTATGTTTATATTATTAATTTGATAGTCGAAGGGACCTGAAGATAATTCATGGTCTTACATTATATATTCAGTGTCTGTAGCCTAGGGGTTAGTGAATACTGTTTCACAATTCCCCAACATACTGTGTTGAGAGTTCGAAATCAGTTGCATGTAATTTGGAAACTTTTTGATTGCTTTGCTTTGATTTCAGTGGTTTGAAGCATCGAATTTTCAAAACACAATGGCACAATTACTGAAAGAAAAATTGTCTAGTAAATCACAGACTCCAATATAAACGGGGATGATTGAAATGTTCTGTAAAGGACATGCAATTAACTTTTTTTAAACAATTTATAAGTAGAAACTTAATATCACAGTTCATGACTGTAGATGTTCCATTAGGCATAGAACCTTGCTAAAAGCCAATGGATACCTCTCTTTGGATACCTCTCTTTCTCTCTCTCTCTTTCTCCATGTGTGTGAGAGAATGAACAAACAAACTTTATTTTAAAAGGGTTAAGAATTGGGCAAGAAATGGGTTAAGAAATTGTCAGGCTCACTGACAGTGAGAGTGAGAGAGTGAGCTTAAGTAAACATTCAAAACTTTCATCAAATTTGTGTGGATCACATTACCATACCATCTACTTTTCTTATATGCTTAACAATATCATGGCACCAGGCTATCAGCTATAATGTTTGCGTTTAAACCACACAAGATGTATCAGTATTATTGCTAGTCAAGTTACTTAAATGGCTTAATTGTTACCTTTACGTGACATCTTTATTGTATATGTAATGTGTTAATAGATTGCTATTGTAAATGCAGATGGACTGTGTTAACAAATTACCATTGTAAATGTAGATGGATTGTGTTAACAAATTACGATTGTAAATGTAGATGAATTGTGTTAACAGATTATCATTGTAAATGCAGATGGATTGTGTTAACAGATTATCATTGTAAATGCAGATGGATTGTGTTAGCATTACCCACATATTTAAGATTGCATTTCATGTTCATACTGTGTACTTATTTAAAATAACTTTGCCAAAAATGTAACTAACTTTTTTTTATAAATAACGTTTGTTATCAAACTACTGAAGGTAAAAGTACTGAACAATCACAGCCAATAAATGCTTGTGGTTGATTGCAGTGTACTGTAATGGAGATGCAGCTAACTTCAACTTGTGTTATAGCAATAGTGACCATTTCTGAGTTGACAGACCAAGGGACATGAATAAGGAGAAATCCTTCTCAAATTGTTGCTCTCATCAAAGCCTAACAGAAAAGCTCTTGATCCTTTGACAGTTCTTCTGCGTCATGTATTTTCGTGCTCAGGGCAGGGAATAAATAGCAGTGCCAGGAAATAGCCTTGTGGTCAGTGATATCCAGGCCGGACTGCTTGTATGCTGAGTGTTGACTTCATTCAAGATGTCATTATATTTACAGGGACGTTGATGTATATATGCGTTAATGTTAACAATATGTTAAAATAGTTGTATATGAGTGGATGTTATGTATTGTGCGTTAACATCATTTAATAATTATAATTTCACCTGTAGTATATTTCATTTTTAAATCCACACCTTTCATATTGAGAAAGAGGTGAGTCAGCAAATTCTGTTAAAAAAGAGGTGAGTCAACAAATTCTGTTAGATTAGAAAGAGGTGAGTCAACAAATTCTGTTAGATTAGAAAGAAAGAGGTGAGACAACAAATTCTGTTAGATTAGAAAGAGGTGAGTCAACAAATTCTGTTAGATTAGAAACAATTCATGCTGTTGTTAGAGGAGAAATTGACTGGATGAAATCTTTTCCAAGGTAACCTACACATAAGACATTATAAGCACCACAACTTGGGCACAATTTATGAATGTGTGAGATAACTGTTATGTCATTTATAATTTGAGCCATCCAATAAACACAAGGAAATAATTATTATAAATCTCCTTACCAACTGATTTATTTGTAAATCAATGAAAGCCTAAAAAAGCAAAGGGTTAGCCACTGCTCTCACAAAACTACTGACAGCAAGAAAGCATGAAGGTGGTGTCTTTGTTCAGTTGCAGTATAGGTAAGGATTATATTTACATAATGCGTGGAGTCAGCTGCAAGGGCTGTAGTCAGCATTCGAAGGGTAAATATGCTATGGATTTCCAAGTAGAGTGGATTCTAGTGGTGGATTTGATTGAACTTCTATCCTCAGCAATCTAAAGCCCTCCTTAGGCTTGTACTTATGTTGACCTTCCGCTCCTTGGCGAAGGGGTTACGGGCTCATTTCGTAATCCCGCGTTCAAAACACAGCTGTGGTGATTTGGCAACAGACTGCCTTGCATTGGTTTTTTTATGAAATGGTATGGGTACCAGACGTTCGGAAAGTAATGACAAACTACTGAATGTAAACTTGCCAAGCGATGACAACAGCAAAAGATGCTGGTGTTGACTGTGATGTCCTTTAAAGGATATGCAACAAACTTTTGTTTATGTTGGCCACTGTCAACTGAGCTGGTATAATTATTTTCAGTAAGGCCATCTGGCTTCACCTTCAGACCATCACCTGATCCATGCATTGGACACCCTCAGGTTTTCTTGCCTGTTGTAATGAACTTGAGGTAGCTCATGACACTAGGACTTTCACATCATTATGTACTTTCAGGATAGGTATGTAATTAGCATTTGTTTAAATAACCATGTTAAGTTCTGCTATGTTAACATCACTGCACATTGGGCATTCCTGTTCATGCTTAGTCCTCCAATGCATTTCAATTGACTCTTCCAATAAGGAGTTAGTTATGGTCTCTTTCCCTCAAAGGCAACATTGACAGCTTGACTAGGCTTCCCTCCAAGTTTGTCTAGCATATATGTTTAAATAACCATGTACTATGAAATGTTTGTTAAAACTATACTAGGAGATCCAATTTAACTTTTTGTGTCCCAAGCACTGTACGTAATCAATATGTGCCAAACAACTGTTCACGCTGGTCTGGTCTAAGCAGGCTACAGAAAAATGACCATGCACTGATGTTTTGTTGTCAGTTTTTGAGCACTTTGGGCATCTGCTGCAAAATAGTTTGGAATTGAAAGTCTATATTAGAAATATTCTCGCTAGAACTGTTCATTTCACAGCTTTTGTCATGCAAAAATCCATGTCGCTTGGCATATAGGAACCACATGATGATGAATGTCGCTGTAGACCTATTTATTCAGCCAGATTATAATGAACCTGGTTGTTTATCTACACACTGTCAGTTTGATTTAGATCTAATGTGGGTCTAGATCAGCAGATTACAGTTGTTCTAGAATTTGTTTGTTTTATCAATATTATAAATGATTAGAATCAATTTAGAAATACAGTGATCACTGATTTTGTCACATCTTCTCCATGTAGACACTACATTGACCATGTTTCTTGCTTATACATCTACATGAGTATATATGTTGAGAGTATTCATGATATCACTGCTGAAGTTCTGTGTAAATGCAGACTCAAATAAACATTGTTGACAAAATTACATTGCTGTATTGTTTTATTGCAGGTGTAACTGTTTATTGTAGTGGAACTATTCACTGATTATTTAATTGATTCATACAATTGCTTCCAGCACAGAGTAACCGATAAAGTGACAAAGAGGCAAATAATATTCTCAATGTTTGTAATTCAATAGCTATATATATAAAATACACAAAGCATAATCTGTTTGAGATATAGACTATTTACAGCACAAACTAATTCAAAAAATATTTTAACTGACAAATCTAAATATGTTAAAAGACAAATAGTATACACAACATGCAAAATGATGCTTATCTACTTTCGAGGCAAGATTAAGTCACAAGAAGCTGAAAAATGAACTATATCCTAGAATCCGTTCATCAGAACTATATGGCCGGCAATAGTACAAGCCACGTACCTACTATAGTCCTTAATTTGACAGCAACCAACAACCTTCCACCAAAAATTGGACTGGGTTGTCGTCAGTTTCAAAACTAACTATTTTATTGGCAAGTCGCATTAGCACAGTGGTTATTACACTTGCCTGGCAGTTATGTTTTCAAATCCCCACCGAGGTGTATTTTTAAAACAAGCATGGGCTGCCAAGTTAACCCTGCATAAAAAGGCTACCAGAGCATGGCCTGGGAAGTAAAGTTGGCCAGCACGCCCTCTCTGTCTATAAAATATGGGGATGCAAGGCATGTTAAAGGCTCATTTACTGACTTTTTTCTATTGGAGTCATAAGTGCAACAAGAAGCACAAATAAATTGTAGCTTCCTAAAATTTGGGAGACTCGCCTGCCGGCCTGTTGGCAATAGGTTTGATCTGTATTGGGGCAGATTCAATTGATTAAAACTGACATGAGTTCGCAGACTGGCCAGCTTAAACGGCACCAAGACAGTCTTGCCAAGCTTTACTAGGGAAGTGATGGGTCAGCATGAACCACAGATCAGTCTAAAAATATGAGTTTAACACCATAAAACTAAGGTGTGTAAAGGGCTTTTGTAGTTTACTTCTAAAATTTGACCATCAAATACAGTTAGTCCTCTGCCTAATTTTCAGCCAAGGATGTTTGCCTTTTATGAATTTCCCCAAGATAAGACTAAAATCATTCTCTTCTTTTCCTTTTCTGATCGTCTCTACTTCTAGACCTGTTTCTCCCATGGCCGCTGTCCTTCTGCGTCCTGCCCCTGTGTCTGTCAGATGAGTGTGAAGAGTCAGAGTCTGAATCAGTTGCCTCCTGTACATGTGCTCTTCCCTTTCTGTCTCTGTGTCCGGCTTTCTTTGGTCTGTAGTCAGAGTCAGATGAAGGTGACCTCCTGCGGTCAGCACGTGATGATGGTGCCTTCCTGTGATCTTCCCTGTATCTATGTGAGGTGGATGCTTTTCTTCTACTGTCATCATCTGTAAACAAACATATACATGAGTTCAGTATAAAACTAAAGCATGGTGTCAGTAATAGCACACTACAGCATATGTGGGATATGATTTTAGTTGACTGTAGGTAACTACACACACAACAATAGAGGTAATGTAGTCAGTAGTACTTCTGTCTCCTGACATTTCCTAGATATATTCATTTTATGATACTGGAATCTATCTAAATGATTAAATGACAGCCACCTACAAGCAAATGTAATCTTAATACACACGAATGTACAAGAGGCCATCATGAGGGAAAGAAATGTGAAGAAAATACTATAAGAGTCATCTAAACAAATAATGCATACCTCCAATTTAATAAGTATGATGTCTGACGAAGTCTTGCTTGCATCAAATGCCAGTACACCAAACATAATAAAGAATTTTCACATGTAAATAAATGCTTCTTCCAGATTGTTACAACCACATGTGGAGGCCAAGAGTTTGATGTAGCTGTCACAGGCTCTCGTTTACTCACGTAAAAGGAGCCTTAACTAGTTTAATGCAATTCAAAGGATATTTTCTATGGACAGTTAGGAAACTGCAACAGAAAAATTGGATTTCCACAGCTATGATTCAACAACAGGTGCAAGCGAGGCATGAAAATGATGAGAATAGACACCTCAACCTGTTAGAAAACCTTTTGACCATAACATGTGGAGATGCACAGAATCATTTTTAACTCAGTGAAAATAGCCTACTTCAACCTGCAGAGAAGACAATAATTGGCTGAAGGGAACAAACTGTGTGGCTGGAGGCTTCTTGTTCATAGGGCACATCAACCCACAGTCACATATGACTGCAAGAGGCTACTGTTATCACATGTGAATATATAAGCATAGGCATGAATTCCATGTTTTCAAATCAAAATAAAGTTGATCCTAAATGAACTGTACATGTACAGAAAAGACCTGTCAACATAAAAATGCAGTGAGAAAACAAAGAGTGTTGAAGTGCTACACAGAACTCATACTGTTGCATGCTTGTGAAACAAGGACAATAAGCAGACATGCCAATAAAACATCCAATATTAGTGGATATTTGGTTTCTCAGGGAAATGCAAAGAATACAATGGATGGATAGAAAAATGAATGACAAAGTCCTAAAAAATAACAATAGAAACTATAAACTTATTAGAGAAATGAGACGCAGACAGCCCAAGATTGTTTAAACACTATATGAGGACGAGGGGAAGAGAGGGAGAGGCAGACCAAGAGAAATGATGCTGGATGGATTGAGACGGTGACGTGGAGGAATATCATCAGCAGAGCTGATCCAGAAAAAAAAAGACCATGATCTGTGGAAAGTCGTGAATCCTACACCAGCCAGCATGGCACTTGATGATGATGATTATATGACAGAAATAACCTTGAAAACTTAGTGACACCTGGCAAACTTCAGGGGAAGGTAAAGAGATAAATATCAGGCCACATAGTACAATTGGGATAAAAACACAAACATGATACAAGACTCTGGTGATCGCATGTGATGGTGAACCATGACCAGCCACTTTTTGGCAAGGTCTATGATGACCATAAAATTGACAGATGACTAGTGAGGATTATCATCATCACCCTCCAGACAGGTCCAGAAGTGCTCCATCTCCTTATCTCCGCCAGCGTATATCGACTGCTAGTACCAGTTTTGTGTTGGTTAATCAAATGTTTTGTGCTATTGACACAATACTTATGTCTGGTGACTCCTGGCTTCACTCCCATCTCTCTCTCTTACTTTGAACAAGGAATAA
This sequence comes from Cepaea hortensis, assembly GCA_963921405.1. Lineage (NCBI taxonomy): Eukaryota > Metazoa > Mollusca > Gastropoda > Stylommatophora > Helicidae > Cepaea > Cepaea hortensis. Next base: position 79,992,657 of record OY992878.1, read on the forward strand.
GATTCCCCAAATGTCCTTAAAGTCATCTGTATGCCCAGTATCTCTTACAGCATTAATGGTCTGGCCCATCATTGCTCTCCACACATCAATCATCACCATGTTAGCCAATTGATCAGCTCACTCTAAGCCTTTCAGACCAGAGTGCCCGGGTACACAGATGAAAGTTAGCGTTACTAATTTTTAAACAACAGGTAATGAGTCCTACCATCGAAGCGTTTTGGTGACCTCTCATGTTCAGCGGAGCTCCTTGCCTTCCGGGGCTTGTCATCTTCACTTTCTGATAATATGAAAAATAGTTTATTATGCATACAAACATCCCCTTTCTATACAATACAAATTAAAGCCTGTAATATTCCACCATTATAAATGCACTTCTAAAACCACCATAACAGCAAGTTGAACACTGTGGCTATGCCATGATAATGTGTTTATTTTCTAAAAGACTTCATCTTGATTGAATCAGTGGACTACTGCAGGAGACATCTGCCATTAGAGATGTCACTAGGAACTAACTTACCTTCCCATTCTAATGAGAAAGGCACTTTGGCACAGCAATGACAAAGTCACTTAAAACCTCAATTATATTCACTCGGGAAGCTGCTGTAGCGTAATGCCTAGACACTCGTCTGCCGGTCCTGTGGAATGGGTTTGATCCACATTGGGACAGACTGTAATTTTAAAAACTGATCTGGGCTCATAGGTAGGCCCGACCTAAAATGGATACCAAGAAACGTCATCGGTAGTAAAGGCAGCCAACGTAATAGTGACCACATCACCCACCGAGAGCCGAATCTATTTACAAAATAGTAGAGCACCACATGTCCAATGTGCTTTAAAGTGTGTAAGAGCATCCCTTATTATTCCTGAAGATGCTTAAGACAGCAATACAAATTACAACAGGACAGTACTAAATTAGTCTAAGCTGGGAAAATAACAGGACAAAAATTGGGAAAAATAAAAATGAAGAAATGATGTATGTTTTCATAGTTCAAAAATGAGGTGCTGAGACACTGGTGTGCCAGGGTTGGAAGGATCCTCACCAGCATTTCTCATATCTCCACAAGGCATCATACAACTGGTAGTGTTATACAAAAAATAACACATGGCATTCATATAACTGCCTATATTTAACAAGACTAACGAAATAATACAAAATGTCATGTGCTAATGAATCAAATAGCATTAATGGCTAACAGAGAACTGACAATGTTACGCTGATGAAGCCTAGTGAAAACCACAAAATGTAACCAATATGGGATTGCCACTCACAGCAAGTCCCCATGATACATATAATTTAGCAACACCAACATTATTGCACACCCTTGTGTGGAGATGTCACAGGCACTAGGTGTTTGTAAAGTCTCACTACACTTTGTATGTAGAACAAATCTGAAAAATAAAGTGCATGACGTCATAGAAAAATCTGCTCCATAGTCTATCATGAAGCATGTTGTGGAAGAAATTTTCGTAAATCTCATATCGCCTGAAATTTTGCCATCTTGTTCTCCAGATTGAACTCCATTAGATTATTATCTATGGGTTTCTTGAAAGAAAATTTTACAAAAATAATGTACACACAATTGAGGACCTGAAGGAAGCAATAAGAAATAACAACAGACATGTTGCAGCAGGTATTGGACAATATGAAGAGATGTGTAGTCATGTCTTGAAGTCCGCGGTGGACATTTCCAACACCTGTTATAATGAATACTTCATTGGTACTGTCCAGCTTCCCCCAAAACAGTGTTAGACCATAGCAGTGACTATTTTAACTAATTTAATGAATTGTTACCACATTTTTGATGACATAATGTACTTCATTTGTCAAATGTGTTCTACATACAAAATGTAGTGAGACTTTACAAAAACCGGGTATGGTCAGAATGAGTGTTTCTTACTACAAAGAAGAATTAAAGTGTTCATCCATCTCTGATCATAATGCTAAATAAATAACACACTTAAAATGTAAAAAACAAAAATATTCATATTTTTATTAACATATTCAAACCTGATGATTCACTGCTGCTATGCTTTTTTGACTTCTTTGACTTGTGTTTCTTGCTGACACCTTTTGAAGTTTTGGCCTGTAACTTGTTCAGTTTCCTGGAATATATTTTGAACAATGATGTTAAGAACTGTCCTTATGGTAATAAAACCCAGAAATAAACGCAATAGTGCAAGTTCAGGACTGCATAAAACATTGTTAAGTTCAGACCTTATCACAATCAGTCAGTCGGAAGTGAATACACTATATCATTAAAATTCAGAAGTTCTAAAAAACAGAGCCCAGAAATACTATTACTAATTATAACAAATGTTCATGTTATATCCTAGCATCACTTGTTGCAGTGATACTCAGCAGATAATTACCATATCAGTAATTAAACCAAAATACTATGGCATAATGAATCAAAGTATGCTGTTTAAATTACAACATAATCAAGTCTTGAAAAAAAAACATGGTACTGGACACTATGGGTATCTCAAATAAGAACAAATATTGACATTCTACAAGATAAGAACATTGAAGAAAACTGCCTCATAAAGAGCATCGTATGTGGGAAACTGAAACACTTTGGCCATATTACACGTCACAGTAGTTTGGAGAGCACAGTGACGGAAGGCTTGGTTCCTAGAACTAAAGGCAGGGGTGGACCGGCATGGAAATGGTCACAGGACACTGCCGACACAGAGCATGAAAATACATGAAGCAGGAGAACAGAACTGGCCGAGGATTGAGAATCTTTGTGACAGCAGTGATGAGAGCAGCATTCTGCAAACAACCAACTTCATGATGATGATGTTTAAACTGACAGGCAAGATTCTTACCACTATTGAGCTGGCTATTTTTGTTGTAACCAAATCAAGAACACTGGAGGCTCAGATTTAAGTTGAATTGAAAATAACTGCCACAATCACAGAATGATTACCTCAACACCAGTCATTGGCCGGCCTAACCTTATGATGGTGACAGTCAGTTATCATTGACAATATAAACAGACAAGTTTAATCCTATGGAAAATACTGCCTATGCTTGTGAAAAAAATCAGAAACACAGGTACCAGAAGGTGGCATGGCTGTGAGGTGACACCGTTCACCTCAAGCTCAGAAATTATCGGGTTAAAATCCCAGCATAGTATGAAAATTTATACAACCAATGGTTTATAAAAACATCACATGAACACCCAATCTCTTTGGTAATGAGACTGGATACCTAGCCTTATCAGTTAAGGATGAAAAACAGGAGGTCCTGTGTGCAAGCTAACAATCCCACAGTAGCTGGGAATTACAAAGATGAGGCCTCTACCCTGGCAAAGTTGTTGGGGGGGGGGGGGGAGAGGGGGGGGGAGGGGCGCACACCTACCCACAGGTAAATAGAGCCTGTTACCTTGGATGCAATTTTTTCCCTTCATACTTTACAGTTATGTACGTCTCATCCTTCTAAACTTCATTTTATAAAGTAAGTAGACCCACAAATCATATTTTATGTAGATGTCTAGACTTGTTTTAGTATATGCTATTAAATTTACCTTCCATTTTTACGTATACTCTGTAGGGGTGGGGGGAATTTTTAGATAGGAAATATGAAATGGGGGGAATGACGTTCTGAAAATATGGTGAGGGGGGGGGGGGGGGGCGCACAGGCCAAATTTTTGATAGGAGGGGAGGGGGGGGGGGGTGACGTTCTGAAAATACGGTGAAGGGGGACACGGGCCAAAAAAGGTTGAGAACCACTGGTCTAGAAGAAGCAAACCCTATTATTACAAAAGCATGAAAGAAACTTAACAAGTGTGGTAGAATTAAACAAAGCATTCATTCTGAATGAATTATGCACCATAGGTTGGTCAGAAGAAGACGCCGTTGGCATTCAGGCAAGCATCCCATTGGTTAGATAGGCGGCGAATGCCGTCCACAAAAAAGGATTGTGGTGGCTCACTGAATCAAGTGTTTACCGCGTTCATTATGTCTGCATCAGTGTGAAACTGTCGCCCTTTGAGAGCTTTTCTTAGAGGTCCGAACATATGAAAATCGCATGGTGACAAATCAGGACTATAGGCTGGATGTTGCAGAATTTCCCACTTCTTCCTTGCTATGCTTCCTGCACAATCTTTGCGACATGTGGACGAGCATTATCGTGCAACAAAATCACACCGCCAGAAAGCATGCCGGGTCGTTTATTCTTTATGGCTTTTTGCAGCTTGTCTAGTGTTTGCAAGTAGTGGGTAGAGTTTATGTTGACACCAGGTTCTTTAAAGTCGGCCAACAATAGCCCTTCATCCTCAAAAAATGCACTCAGCAAAACCTTACCAGTGGAAACCTGTAGCTTCAATTTTTTGGCATTTGGTGATCCAGCATGCTTCCATTGCATGCTCTCTCTTTTGCTGCTCGGCTCAAAGGGCTGACACTATGATTCATCGCCTGCCACTATGCGAAAGAGAAATGCATCACCCTCCATTCTGTAATGCAGCAAGTGGTTCAAACACCATCCCATGCGTTCCTCTGTTTGGTGGTCGGTCAACATCAATGGTACCCACTGTGAACATACCTTCCGATATTGCTGTTTCTTACGAACAACCTTTTGAATTGTCCCAATTGACACATCAAATTCTTTTGCTAGCAAACGTATGCTTCGACAACGGTTTATCTGTACTGCTGCATCAATTTTGGTGATGGCTTTTTCTGTTGCAACAATATGTGCTTGACTCGGCCGTCGAAGATCTCTCGTGAACTGGCGTCCTTTCCGAAACATTCGTGCCCAGTCTGTCACTGTTGTCTTCGACACACATCTGTTACCATACGCTGCCTGCATTCTTCAATGAATGTCCACTGGTCGACATCCTTCAAATGAAAGAAACTGAATCACCGCTCTTTGAGCTTCTTTGGACGGATTTTGGATCAACTGGGCCATTTTCTCAACCTTTTATTCATTGGTCAGTACTTATCACATGACTATGAAATGATCTTGTTCAACGTACACAATTACGCGCGGTGAGGCACAAACGGATTTCAAATTAACACCCCTTATACTTGGCCACTGCATGGCTGAGGATAAAATTGTAAAAGTTAACTGTAATTGCTTACTTAAGAAGTTTCTTCTTTTGTTTAGGAGTCAGTGATTTCAAAAATTTCACTTCTGGATCATCCTCATCTTCTTGTGCTAAAATGTTGTGCTAATGGGAATATAGAAAATATTAACAAGTGTTATAAAAACACAAAACATAGCATTCACATTAATTACCTATATTTAACAAAATAAACTACCATATACATACAAATCAAAAGTGCATTAATTTGGTACCTAACGGTAATTAAAATCATCAAAGAGTGGCTAACACTTAATGTGCACTTGAAATATTTGAAACAAACACCCGAAAAGAACAAAAATGACAAACTGTACTGGTTTAAACAAATATATCTGAATTTGGTGCTACTTGACAACAAAGAAATCTGCAAATTCAACAGAATTCAGGGGAAAGCATGGAAGATGATACAATTACTTTTCTGTCAGAATTTTCTGCAACTAACTTTCCAGACTGAACAAGCAACCGCAACATTTCTTCGTCTCATATTTGTATTCTACAATTGTCTCGTGGTGTCTTGGTTTTAAGTCACAGTACCCCGAGGCGAAGAGGTTACGGGTGCAGTTCGTAATCCCACAAATGGCGTTCGTAACACAGCTGCGGGTGTTTTGGCTGCAGACCATCTTGCCTTGTTTTTTTTACGAAATGGTATGTATGTTGGTCATTCAGAAAGCACTGGCAAACTACTGAACGTAAACTTTCCAAGAGATTAAAAACAGCAAAAAATGCTTGGGTTGACTGTGAGGCCCTGTAAAGGATATGAAACTTTTAAAACTATTCCTGGCAAACACACAGATGCTCTTTTCCTCTCAGAAAATGATGTATCGTGTATATGCTGATATTAGCAGTAACAAACTAGTTGTAAAATGCCTAATGAGTAGTATTTTTCAAGTGGTAAGTTTTAAGTTTTTTAAAAGATTTAAATCGGCTATTATTATCCATGCCGGTCTCTCTGGCCGAGGGGTTACACCACTTTCTCCGTAATCCCGTTTATCACGCAGAGTCTCGTAGCGGGCGAGAACTGGGAGCAGTTCGTCCCCCCACTGGTGACTTGCAGGATAACTGAGCCGGCCGCTCAGAAAGCAATGGCAAACTACTGAGCGTAATCTTGCCAAGAAATCAACAGACAGCTGAAAGATGCTGCTGTTGACAGCGATGTCCTGTAAATGCGAATAAAAAAAAAAAATTATTATCCATATTCTTTGTATCTGAGTCTATTTTTAACCCTTCTGCTCAATGATACACCTCCAACCTTTTGCTCCATAATCTCACCTAAGTGTCATCAGGGGTGATACAATGAACGCTTTTGTCATCAAGGTAGCTCTACCTTCACTACTGATCTTCAGCAAGTGTGTCAACGTGGCAATGCTACAGCCTGGATATGTCTCATATGTTCTGGATTCTGGCACCTATAACATGTTTTTTTTTTTTATTTGCAATGACACAACTCTGTCACACTATCCACGCTTTGTGCTTCCCAATGGGCACTGGTTAGAATTTGTTGCCAATGAAGTACCTAAACCATGTGGAGAAAACATGACCAATCTGGGCCCAATCTCAACCAGTGTGTAAGGAATTTGCTCAATGGTTACATCCTAACATGGCTTTCTGCTAATGTGAAGTTACAATACCATCCTTACACACAACCCTGGTATCTGGGCTTGGTAATGGATAGCTTTGCAACAGCCCCAATGAAGATGGTACTGGGTTGGGTGAAATACCTCTGAACTAACCTTACTTTAACAGATGCAATCCTTTGTCAGGGCTTAGACATCCTGAACACCAATGCATAAGACTTAAAGAGTTATAAAGCTCAGACTTCTAGAGGATTCACAACCATCCATGATTTATGAAATTATTCCATGGTGCGATGATATCTGATTCCATGTAAACCTAATGTTTTCATCCTCATTTCATTTCTTCTCAATCATCATGTGCTTAGATCACATCTCCATATAAAAAGGTTTTACAGCAAGCACACACTTCTCATTTACAGAAAACAATCTACACCTGCAAAACATTGATGGATATGCAAATAAAATCAGACAAACCTGTTCTGCCGGCTGCGACCCCATCATTCTGCTAAGCACACTGTTCTTGATGGTGAATCCCCCTTCCTTCAATCCATCCAACAAGGAGAAACTGCTAGATGTTGCTGTGTTAGAACAAACACAATACATATGTTACAAGACCATGTCAAAATCTAACCAACAATTTTTGGTTTGACTCTTTTTGTAGCTGAAATCTAACAATTCTTTAATGTTCAGTTTTATTTCTAAAGGATCACTTTCACTGCACATGGATATCTCCACAAGCATTCCAGTCTCCTCCTAGAGAGAACCTCAGCAGAGTGCATTAACTTTGTAAGTGTTCTGTAGCATTTACAATGCCCAATTCACTATCCCAGGGCCAGGGGGAGTATGCTATCATTTAACTCATTTTAGTGAAAACCCAAACAGAACACCATGAGACAAATCTGGGTTGCTTAAGCTAGAGGCAGACGTTGAGACCTTTGATCAATCCCACCCCTAAGACAAGTAAAAGAAAAAAGGAATCATAAGGCAGATACTACAGTATGAATATGAGGTGTTTGGCATGAGATGAGGTGACCAGTTACTGTCCTCATAACCTTTCCTTTTTATAAATATTAGAACATTTATGGCACTCCTTACCAGAGGCCGTGTCAACCCTAGAGTGGTACTGGTAGAAAACATCTCATTCTGTCAGTATTCAGGACTGAGAACACTGCGTTAGTAAGCGATCACACTGTGGATGATTATACCACCATAACCATTGAGTGAGAATGCTACATTGTAAGCAAACACACTAAAGACTATGCCACGTTAACTCTTCAGGCACAGATATGCAACCCTCTCAGCAAATGTCACAAGGTGTAGATTCTCACCTTTCCATTAACGCACTGGTCACAAACACTTCTAATTCATCCCTCATACATCCTTCTTTGTTTGAATCACACTTAAATCCAAAGCTTAATATTTATAAACAGGCAGTTTCTTCTGTTATTGTGTTTTCAACTAGCAAGTGCGTTCATGCAATCCTGCAGATATCAGTCCCTGGTGTTCTGGATCAATTTCACCGCTGATATTCAACCATTGGTAGTCTTCAATATAGCTCCTGTGTCCACAGTAAGTGTTCCAATCACTGTGCTATTGAGGCCAGAAGCATACACCTACTTAGGTGGCAATGTAGACAGAGGGAGTGCAGCCAATGAAGATAGAACAAGAATACAGAAGGCTATAGAAGCTTGTATAACACTAGGAAATTTGTGGACGTTAAAAATAAATTCAACACAGTACAAAACTTAAAATTTCCAATTCTAACGATAAATCAGTGTTACTGTACTGATCAGAAACACAGAGAACAATGAAAACGATTACACAGCCTACAAATGTTTACTAAATGGTGCCTGTGCAAAATTCATTAATTCATTCAGTAGCATATCCTTTGCAGAACCTCACAACTTTCTGGAAAACCTCTCGATCATAAGCAAGATGTCCTGCATCCGATACACCCATCTGGAGATCATCCGCCACATCCTGAACCCATCTTCTCCTTGGCCTTCCTCTTCCTCTCTTCCCAGGCATATACTCCTCCATTATTGTTCTCTCCAAACTTTCCTGACGTTTCAAGTGACCAATATATTTCAATTTTCTTTCTTTTATTGTCTTTAATAGCCAACCTTCTTCAATATTCAGCTCTTGAAGTATGGATGCATTTGTTCTTTTCTTTATCCAAGATATTCTTAAAACTCGTCTATAACATTTATATTCAAAGGCATTTATGTGCTATTCAGCTTGTTTAGTTAAGTGTCCAGGTCTCACGGGCATTTGTTACAATAGGAAAGATGCATGCTCTTAAAAATCTAATTTTTGTAGTTCTGTGCAAAATAGAATAAATAAATGGCAAAATAGCATGGAGAAAACTAGACAAATAGCCAAGATGTGAAGAAAAGATGCTGGATAGTAAATGCACTGAGAAAACCAGAGAATAGTGTAACTAAAACAGACATTCTGGAACTCACAGGGCAAAAGAAATAGAGGAAGACCTAACAACAGAAGAAGAACAGAAGTAGACACAGAAATGAACAAGATGGGAGGACATGGACAGAGCTGCATGGGATAGCTCAAGATAGGAGGGTCTCCAATGAGTTGGCTGAGGGACTATGCCTACGGCAAAGGAAGAAGAACCGAGGCCAATAGATCCACTAGCTCACTACCTCACATTCCAGCGTAACACAGGCAATCAATGTATCCATGTCACAATTTGTAAATGGCGAGTGTCTATGCTTACAACCCATCAGAGCCACTCTTGTCCATTTTTAACTTTACATTGTCCACACATTACATGCATTTATTTAGTCACAAAAATATTACAGGTAGCAGCACATTCATTATACAAATATTTGATGACTGATGTTGTGTCTATAAAAATGATTCAGCTAGCTGGATTGTAAAGCTAACAAATTAACATTGTTTGGACAATACATAACACACAAGACTACTTGAAGTAATCAAAAATGCAAAGGCTCTCATGGCTTAGTTACGCCCTAATACATGAAAAAACACCAAAGAGAGTTCTAGATGGCAATATACTAGAGAAGAGAGGAAGTTGTAGACCAAGGACAACATGCATAATACAGGCACACACAGATCTATCAATGCAGACACTGACAATGCTAAAGCTACAATAGAATGAACAATTAATAACAAACACACAATTACTTACGCAACTCAGGTTCTGCTGTCAGGTTTTTGCCAAACAGTGGACAAATTTTATCTGTGTTGACATGGCCCCACTGGCGACATTTGATACAGCGAACATTCCTAACCTCAATACCAAATGGCTGATCTCTGATTGTATCATCATCCTTTGCATAGCTGTAACAGATATATTGAACAGACAGTCAGAAACAAGTAGTTGAAAACCAACATGAGTTTACAACTACAATTATTACAATAATATTAGAAAAATAATTAGAATCACAGAATTCCTTTCATGCATAGAAAGAAACCTGTTAGCTGCAGCAACATGGCAACTAGCACACTTACCTGCCGTCTGGTTATGTATTCGAATCCCAAAGCTCATGTGGCCTTCCAGCTTAACACGGGCTAAAATAGGTACCAGGAAATATTATGAGAAGAAGTAGAGGCACCTGGCATGATGACCACTGATACAAGTGTGGTTTGCATTTAACTGGGGTGAATGATCTGGCTAGGAATCTGATTAAACTAGAAAGAGTAATTAAGTCACAAGAGCAATTTGCAGATGTGAGGTCCTGCATGTCCCGGGACAAAGATGAAGGTGACTTTATGGACAACAGACTTCTGCAGCGACTCAGTCCACTGTCTACATACAGATCCAGCTTCAACCTTCCGAATCATGCTCATTGAATCACTTAGTACACACGTGTTGGTATAATGCTGTGATTCCAGCCATAATGAAAGCCTGTGTTATTGCCATCACTCCCATCGTCATGATGCTCGTGGTCATGGAGTGGGCACCACTGGATTCTTGAACGGTTCGGCCCGCTAACGGACTGTAAATGCTCATGCACTTCTCTGCTGCTTTACAACAGATCCATCTGTATAGATGAGCACTTCGGAGTTGTCTGAGTGTTCATAGATGAGCGCGTTGACAGCAGCAGGGTTCTGCTCTTTGCATCGTCTGTCGAGTGTCATAATGCAGGAGAAAGAGCACTTAAAAGCTGGAGGCACCAGCACCCATTCCTTGCCGGGGTTGATATTGGTAAGACTGCAGACCTGTCTGACGACATCTTCCGCCCGACCCATCCATGATTTACCCCTCTTTAGTCTGCCACCCTTTTCTCTGAATATAGCTTCATGCAGAGGGTGCCGCTCATCTGCACTTATTTTTAAGTATGCACGAGCTTGCCAGATCTTGATCCTGTGGTTCATTGTCGGAAAGTCAAGGAGGTATCTCATTGCTACACAGCTGGTGTCTCTCGTGCAGCCCAAAATGATGCGCATGGCTTCATTTTGTACCTTTTCAAGTTTACCAATCTGTGTAGGGCTGACAGTGAGGATGGCCAGGGCATACTTGATGGGTCATCTGCAACAACTTTAATATACGCTATTGGAACTGGAATTACCACAGCTGCTGGCACCAGACTTGCTCTCCAATAGACCCTCATTAAAGGGTTTAAAACGTGCTCATTCCAATTTCGGGGCCTCGATAGAGTCCTGTATTGTTATTTTTTGTCACCGCCTCCCTGTGCTGGGAGTCGATAAGTTGCGCGCCTGCTGCCTTCCTTGGATGTGGTAGCCGTTTCTCATGCCCAGTCTCCGGAATCCAACCCTGATTCCCCGCTACCCATTACAAACATGGTAGGCATGTCACATACCATCGACATTCGATAGGGCAGACATTTGAAAGATGCGTCACCGGCACATAAGGCCATGCGATCAGCACAAAGTTATCCAGTCATCAGTGGGAATGCTGCGCCCTGCGAAGGGCAATGATGATTAGTTTTGAACTCGTAATAGCACACTTTCCACAAGGGTCGGAGCTTGGTAAGCATGTATTAGCTCTAGAATTGCCACAGTTATCCAAGTAGGATCGTGTCATCTAAGGAAACTCGACTGATTTAATGAATCATTCGCAGTTTCACCATGAGACAGTGTGAACTTAGACATGTATGGCTTAATCTTTGAGGCAAGCATTTGACTACTGGCAGGATCAACCAGATATCTATGGCACAGACGGACTATTCACGCACACGCAGGCCAAGAGTAGTACTTGCTTAGCGCGCTCCCTCGGTACCCGGTAATACATGCAAAACAACTGGATGCCTACCGACAAGCTTTCAGGCTACGCCAGGCAGGACTGACTGAAAAGCTATACCAACTTACTGACTGCAGGTCCACTACTCATCAAGAGAGAGTCGGCGCTCATCGAGACGTGGCCAAACTTTTGTACAAAAATTGCTCTTCGCCTGCTCAAAACGCGACTCCAGCTTCATGCTGTGGTCGAATTCTCGAAAAACCTGCCTCGCTAACTTGCACCCGCTGGGAAGTTTCCAATTGGGTGCACCTCACAAGGCCATCCAATACAACGAACATCAGACGCGAGAACAACAATACTATAAAAAAGCATTTTGCTTTCTGGCTTTCCCTCACCTGTCTCTTATTTTTGAGGATTTTCCTGTTATGTCAGTTCTAGCCTGTTAGCTGGTGACCTCAGTGTGTATAATTCAGCATTTGTTTTTATTTCTTCTTCTGCCTGGTTGGATGTTTCACATTTTTTAATTGTACCTATATTATGCAAGCAAAGTTCCCAGTGATAGAATGGCGTCATTTCTTGATGTGGTTATTTTTCTCATGCATTCATCAAGAAATCTAAACAAACATTAACTTTCGTGACAGCATAATCTTGTACTCTTCTTGAAAGAAGTTAAGATTAATAGTTTCTATTGAAAAACTACTTATAAAGACCGATTAATAGCGCTGACTCAATTAATAAAACCATTGGGAAATGATATTCACTCTACTTAAAGAGGACAATCTGTGGTTTGAGCGATGATGTGTTTTTACTTTCTTCTTCTTGTACATTTTAAAGTATTATACTAGATATACCATGTTGCAGTGCTCAGATTCATTTTTCCCAAGTTATCTTTAGGAGAATAACAAGAAAGCTAAAGTACATAAATATATTAAATATTTCAGTCTATTATACAGAATTATTCTTTTTCAAAAGAAAATGAGAATATGCTCTTTGTACTTACGCTTCTCTTGGAGCATTGTATTTTCTCTGCCACTCAAACTTCACTTCCTGCTGTGAGATTTCCTGAAAGTATATTTTAAACTACGGGTCACAAAAAGTGAAAACAATCATGTGTCATATCTTTTATTGGCACAAACTTTGTTTAATTTGTATGTACAGTTGCTCAACAATATTTCTTTCTGAAGGAGAAATAATTGTTCATATGAACAGCTTTACATACAAACTTAACAAAATTAATAAATTATCTTCAAACGTATGTAGTGTCTTGGTATGCAGATTACTTGGTATTACATCATTATTCTTCACACACCTGCAGATGTCAATCTGAATATATTTAAAGAAAGCAGCAGTCAATTTGAGGTTGTTGATCTCTCATAGAGTTTGTCCAAGCAGCAGTCAATGTAAGGTTGTTGCTATCTCATAGAGTTTGTCCAAGCAGCAGTCAATGTAAGGTTGTTGATCTCTCACAGAGTTTGTCCTCAGAAGGTGTGGGTGTAGACCACAATAATTGTCTTCTCTGTTCTGCATATGTTGGACATTCTTGCAGCATATGTTGGACATTCTTGCAGCATATGTTGGACATTCTTGCAGCATATGTTGGACATTCTTGCAGCATATGTTGGACATTCTTGCAGCAAATGTTTTGGCACTATTTTATCACATCCACAGTTACATTTATCAATATCTTCTGTCTTTAGTTTATTTAACTAGGTGTATTTAGTCTATTATGTTCTGTGCAGCCTAAAGATTGCTACCTGTTCACTGTGGTCAAGTTGGTAATATGATTAATCATTCATGTTCCAACTTCACAATAAAGGTTGGCTGCAATGGATCTCCAACACTTAATATCTCTCGCTTTAGTTGTATACTCTCTCTAACAGTCTGCTATTAATCCATCTCTTCACGCTATATTCCTACGTGTATTGTTGCCTATATTCTTGCTCGGATGCAGCCTTCAACTTTTTCCCACAGTGTGACTTTTTATAGGTTTGTTAACAACTGGAAAAACATGGCATGTAGATGTTCAGATTTACAAAATCACAATCGCAAAAATCAGAGAACGCCAAAAAAAGTCTACTCTTCATCAACTACCAACAAGAAACAAATCATAACACAAAACAAAGACATAATTTACACTAAAGAAACTGCAATAAGCAAGAATAATATTATGTGAGAATGTGAAAGAAAAGTGAACAATCAGAATGAAGTGAAAAATAAGGCATTTAACATGAGAGCTAAAAGGACTTTTTAAAGCATGTGTCTTCCTTTGCTGAGCTTCCCAGTCGTATATTAAGTTCCCTCTTTTTCATTTATATAAGACTGCTACACATGTATGACTTCTTATTTCTTCTATCAAATTTTCTAAGGCACTAATTAAACATTACAAAGGCAAAACAACAAGAATAATGTATAAAAACTATACAAAATTACTCTAATAGTTGAAAATATGAACAGTGAAGCATGAAAGTGGTATGAATCTTGTCCATGTATCACAGTCAGTCACCTGTGTCCTCTATTAAACATAGTTAATAACACCTGCTCTAGGTTGACTGCAAGCCTGCCCATATTACTCTTCTTGGTATCGACTTACATTTTTAGGTCTGTTAAATGTAAATCAGTATCTTTTATTGCTTAGCTCTCTTGCTGTTCTGAAATATTTATACCTGGTCTTCTAAAAGAAGTGCATGACAACAAGTGTCTGCAATTTGGATGCAGTCATGCTCATCTCTAATGACCATTGTGCACGTGACAGGTAAAATAGTAGTTTCAAACAGTCTGGAGGTGAAAACAGACATTTCTACAAAAGCATTCATTCACACCAGGTATGTGCACATCAGTGACAATAACACTGTATCAAATGAAAAAAAATAAGTCCCAAATGCCTTTTAAAACAATTTTTACCTCTTTTTTCTTCAGTCCAGGCGGAGCATCATACATGAAGCTGAGGCCTAGTTTAGCCTTAACGTCACCAATTAAAGCCCTGGGAGAAAAAAGAATATACAATGTGCCAACTGAACTTTAAAAATTGTTATGCTACAATTTGTATTTCACACCTTAACTGTGCAAACAATACCCAAATGGGTCTAGTTTACTTTCCTATTCTTTCTCCATGTCTGGTCTCCAACCTCTTCATTACTGTGGATGCTAGATCAGGTACTTCTAGTTATGCTTCACAATCTATCTTCACTTGTGCTGACTGTTATTTGAATAATACAATACATATTCCATGGTTATCTTATCATTCCCCTTCCTTTAAAGAATCTTCCCTTCTAAAGTCTACACCATGTTCATTAATATGCAGATCAATTCTGATGCAATCAATCTCAAATTCAACATAAAGATTTTTATAAACCAATTATTTTGATTCACATTTTCAATATGTATGATTCCACCACAAAATCTATTAACAAACATGATGAACTTGGTGTTTTATTCAAGTTTTTTTATCATGCATACATAGTGTTACCCTAGAATACCTTGCCACCGTAAGGTTTTGGGGACAGATTTCCTTGATTGTCTTTCATCATTTGTGTTCCCCACTTCTTAAAGCTTCTCAAATATAAAATCCAGAGTTCTCATGTCAGCTCTCTCAAAAGGGTAATGTCTTTGTCTCAAAATATTAGAATGAATTTTCAACAACAAAAACAGCTTTACTGATGATGTAGCAAAGGAATGGTTGGAGAATGTCAAATGTAATGTACTCTATATGCTGAGGAGATTGAACTGTGACACCCATCCTTGTGACAAACAGAAACATAAAATCCTGGTTTTCAGCCCTTATCTGATCCACTAAAATCAAGTGGAGTATAAAATGATACGATAGAATCATTAATTGGGAGTTCCCAAAATGAACTAAACAAATCCAAGTGAATCAAGATGTGAGAACAAAAATTCTAGTGCTGAATAGGACACAATGAAAAATATTTTCACTTGTGAAACTAGAAAACACTTCTCTTGGAACCCACAAGGCAAAAGATATAGACACAGACCTGGAAACAGATGTAGATGAGAATTTGAAACAAGGATTAATCATATGGGACGAATGTGGAAGCAGCTGATGGAGGCAGCAAAGGATAGGGGGATTGGAATCAGTTAATCCAGATTTATTAGGAGATTAAAGACAGGAAAAAGATTATTATGTCTGGCCTGTTTGATTACTATAATAAGAAAATAGGTGTACTTTACTTTCATTGAATAGGTCAGTTCTCATACTAATATCAATGTAACAGTTACAGTTTCACATTCAGGCAGAATGATGTAATGTAAGCAGCTTTTTTCCTCAGCATAAAGTGAAGGAACATGAGGTTTATGATAATTATGCTTGTGAAGCTAAGGTAGTCTCTTAGCAGACAATATTGTTGGCTGATGTGCGTGGACACAGTTGTGGATTTGATTAGTTGGTTGTTTCGGGATTTGAAATTTAAATATTGAGCACAACCTACTACTGGCAACGCTGATCGTATTCTGGTATGAACCTATGGCCTATCCACGCCAATATGGAAGCACTATACTCAAGTTTCGCTCTTGTTTGAGCTCGTCAGTAGTGCATATCCCTGACCGGATCCGGAAACAGCCCCGGATCACTGGTGTGTGAAGCGGGTGTGTAACCACGCGGCAGACGCTGGACATGCCAAATTATCATAACAGAATATCACAACGTTACCCATCGTAGGCTATGCTCAAGATTGCCCAATCGCCGCGACTGACGTCCGTCAATCGATGTGGACTCGAACGATCAGGACTTCTCACTGGCAAGGAACACCAGGGCTCCTAAAATCCAGTGAGCAATAATCAAATTGATTAGTTGGTTGTTTCGGGATTTGAAATTTAAATATTGAGCACAACCTACTACTGGCAACGCTGATCGTATTCTGGTATGAACCTAAGGCCTATCCACGCCAATATGGAAGCACTATACTCGAGTTTCGCTCTCGTTTGAGCTCGTCAGTAGTGCATATTCCCTGACTGGCTGTTTCCGGATCCGGTCAGTTGTGGATTTGTTTCTGATCTGCATTGTTTAGACTGAAGATGCAATTTTTCTGGAGACATCTGGGAGTTCCTGTGAAAGCTCCATAGTTCATGCTGTCTGCAATGCTCTTGGCAGGTGACCTGCACTTCTACAGAGGGAGATAGAGCCAGTTGGAGTAAATACTGTACAATGAAGTTAATCCTCTCATCTTTCATCTTTAAAGTTAACTGTAAGGGTAGTGGCATAATGCTTAGTGTGTGCACACATACCAATATAGTAATGGATTTAATCCCAGATAGTGGTATTTTGTCTGAGAAGTACATCTCTGGGGTCTAGCCAGTCTTGTAAAATGTATACTGGGTGATTTTCAGAATTTTAGGAAATTTATCATGGAAAGGTGATGCTCCTATAAGGCAACTTCCCAGGCACCTGTGATTCCATGATTCACACTATAAACACAGAATATCCTAACACAGACCTACCTGTTACTGAGAACCTCTTGCTCTTTCTCATACTGTGCTAATAAGTCTTCCTGTTTCTTTTTGTCAAAGGCTGTTTTCTGTTCTGCCATCCATTTCTGCATTTTGGAACAAAAATATGTAAAACATGTCACATTCTATTGAATTACATTTTAAAAATTTGCATTAAACATAATATTCACACATGATCCGGGGATGGCGGATGGAACATCTAGCTGTCACAAACAAGAGTGAATATTTCAAAGCACCACCTGTGCGCACAATACAAACCTCAACAGTTGGAAATCAAAAACAGCAAGCTGAATAAGCCACTGTGTATGCTAAATTTCAAAATAGAAAACCGATCCACAAAAGAACATTTAAAGCAGGTGTGATTCTGATATACACATTTGGATTCTCTACAGTGCTAAACAGTTTGTGCAAAATGTGTACTTCTCTTAAACCAAACATGATTCAACTGCCTTGTGTAACGCAACCTAAACTCACTGAAATAAAGGAAACTGTTCTGTATTCAAGTCATCAATCTGCTTTTATTATTTTAAAGGTACATTTCACAGGAACAACTAAAAATAAAGAAACAAAGCTTAAGCGTCAGTAAGGCATATTTTCAGAGACCAAATGCCACAGGAAAAACAATTTGGTCAGTAACATGTTTACCTTATCACAGAATTTCCAGTACCCATTTTTTATGTGGCATACCGTGTTTAAAAACATTCCTACCTCTGCACGGAATTTAACTTGAAAGTCAGTCAGCCTGCGTAACTAACCACTGCAACACTTCACCACAACTCAAATGACATGGTACCCAATTGAAAACGCCTTAAAAGAGTAATAACTTATATTATGTTCATATCTTTGTCTCCAGACATCACCAGGAATATACCCAAAGAAAGCGGCAGTTAACGTCAGCCTGTAGTTTGTTTTCAAATGGAGCGGGTGCAAGCCAAAATAATTTTGTTTTGCATATGTTGGACACTACTGCAATAATTGTTTAGGTGTCATTCTATTAATTCCATGGTTATGTTCATGAGTATCTTATCTTTAGTTTATTAAACATGTAGTATTTCAGCCTATTTAATAGTGTCCTATACAGAATCTGCAGTTTTACTTGTTCTCTTTGTCGAAGTTTGTAACATCAACTTTCTAGTGGTTTTGATGTTCTAGTTTTAATTCCTGCTTGGTTTTTAAAATTCCTTTTTATAAATCTCTTGGCCCAATCAAGGTTATGTCTGTACCAGGCTGAGGTAGATGTTTATATGTAATCTATCAGCATTATCCTGTGCCACGTATACGGTAAAGGTTGGCAGTAATGGATGTGTCCTGAGCCTTCCTTGTACATTCTGCTCGGCTTATCACTCACTTCTTGTTCACTCAACAACAAACTATGATAACACAGAGAGACTCTGTGGCCAAGTGGTTACGTTATGCTACCATGCCTCATGCTCAGAAGGTTCGCTTTCAAAGAGCATTATTTGATTCATAAGTGCAATTTTTTCCAGACTCCTAGGGGTCATCGCCAGAGGTACAGAGTTCATGCACAGTGAAATACTTTCAGAAAGCAGAGCCAGATGCTGCTCTGTGGAGAGAGACTGAGCTAGATGGGATAAAACCCAGTGCATTGAAGTTAAATCGTGTTGCCTGCCCCCCCCCCCCCCCTTTTTTTTAAATGAGAATATAATTTAACAATTTCAACTATTTCCTACAAAGTAAACATCACAATTAATAGATCTGAATTAATGAGATTGAATAAATCCTTGAAAACCATTTCCAATACTGAAATTTCAAGAAATAATAATAATAGCAATAATTTAAATTATTAATCCACGCATAGTAAGTTTAGCTAGTCCATTTTCTAATGCAATAAGATCGAAAGCGGAAACAATATTCCACGCTTGCGCATTAGGATCCATCGAGTCCCCAAAAATGGCTATGAAAAGCCTGTGCTTCTGACATGATCCATTCATTCAAATATCATGTGACAATAACAAACGCCAGCTTAGCATCTATAAAATAGTTCAGTCTAACATTTTGTGCATAGCGATTGGTTGAAATTACCTTGTCTTTGAAATAAATTTAATTAGTAGGCATACGGTAATTAATTTTATTTTCTAGAGCTTGTTTAATTAATATTAACATGTTAGATTAATTTACAAATTATAAATCTATTTTATCATATATTTGGAGACTTTCATCGTCCTTCGACTTCAATTTGTCATAAATAACAAAATTAACAAAAGACAATATTTGTCGACAAGGACACACTCTACGTACAGTGATATTTTATTTGGCAAATAAAATTCACGTTAAACAAAGACATCTATTGGATTCATTCGACACTCGATCACTCCGTCGTTGCCTCACAAAGACAATATTTGTCGACAAGGACACACTCTACGTACAGTGATATTTTATTTGGCAAATAAAATTCACGTTAAACAAAGACATCTATTGGATTCATTCGACACTCGATCATTCCATGAGCAAGAGGTAGACAATGATACAAGTGGGAAGATGACATCAAGAGATAGACGAACATCAGCCTGACAGAATGTACAGTCAAGGCTGTCATGGAACTGCTGAGAATTCACCTGTTAAAACTCCCAAAAGTCCGGTTCCCGAGTTCCTGCAAGCTTCCCAAAAGTCCGGTTCCCCTGTTCCATCAGCCTAGAACAGCCGACCTAGTCTAAGGGATACAACCGAGGTATTAATGTACCCCACACAAGGGCGATTGGTGGCCCTTGACTTCTAGACGGTTCGGGAGAGTGATGCTCAACCCAACCTGGTCCGGTAACGCATGCGCAATAACCCCCTAAGAACAAAGACTGGCAGTTGAGAACAGGCCTTGCTGGCGAGAAGTTGTGATTTGGACATTGTCTTGATGTTTTTTAAAGGAAACGGACATAACGTCCAGTGTTGGGATGGGAGCTCCTCAATTCTGAATGCAGTTTGTCTTAAGGTAAACATATTTAGATAAATAATATGTGTCGATACCGCGTTGACCCGAAGCTGTTCGACCGCATGTCCCGCCCGGCGCACAAAGGTCAGTCAGGGGTGAACATGTGGGCTTGTGTTTTAACTCAACACTGCAGGCTAGTTGAACACGATGGAGTGTAGGCCTGTTTTGTACGGTTACAATTGTACAAGTGGGTGAATGCGTGTTATGCAAGTAGTTAGGGAAAATTAGGACAGGTCCATTAGTGTTAGTAGTCAGAGTTCACGCCTTAGAACTCTAACGTAGTCGACGCAACCGGAAGTTGGTGAAGGCGTTGTAGAACATAGGTCGAGTAGGGTATCAGGGAACTCGGGCGAACTAGAGTTAACTAGACGAAACCCATGTGATGGTCGCCAGACATGTTGAAGGTCATTCGAAGGACATTGCGGGTGTCGAAGTTCGAATCCTTTGGTGTGGCGACCACTGGCTTTTCTGGGCTTTCCTCTTACTCTTTATGTTATTGGTCGCCTTAACGGAACACCATCTTAATATACAGGGGGTTCCCGAGAGGTTGGCACTGGGGAAACTGGGGGGATGCGACAGAGCTGGTCACAGCCAGCTGAACACCATTCCAAATGCTCTGACCCTAGCTAGGGGAGGAGGGAACGGGATGTGGACTGCTGCTACAGGGGGATTTCCCCGTATAATCTATTAATTTCCTGGATCGAAGCTTGAGCTCCAGGAAACCTAGTGTATAGTGGGTAATCATAAAATAGAACCAGGGAGAGGGGGCTACCTCCGAGGGAGGGGAATTGGGTTGTCACCGGCCCTCCTTCAGGGCCATTATGTCTCTAGGTACTTTTAACCTACTAACCTGGTGTATTGTGTCAGAAGTCTTTTCAGGACGGAATGAGTTCGCAGACACCATGACCAGATACACAGCCCTGCCCTAGACTGGTTCGAGAAGGAGGACGGTTCAGCCAGCGCTTGTTAGGACCCAGACCTAGTTCATCTTCGGCAGTGGATCCTGGTCTGTGAGGCTGCCGGCCGTGTCATGGCGACACCGGCCTATGCTGAGTACACATAGGTAACGTGTACCCCCTGGTGGTAAGTCTGAGTCACGCTATTCACACGTGTTGTCTTTGGCAGGTTCTACCTTGTGAGAGACCTAATTGATGGGACCAGAGACAGATGACGTGGTGACAGTGGTAGCATTGCTAGCTTACATGCGTGACGTGAGGTGACGCTTCTACACAGCACCACATCACAGAGACGTCTCCACTCCGCCACAGTCCAGTCCCCGTCATCGAACTTTAAGTTGATCTTCAGTCAGTCCACCTGGTATTATGATGCCTACGCACGGGCAAGTATATTGTCCTCGTATATGTGAACATTCTGACATTGTGACCCACTAGCCCAACAATTAGGGTAGAACTACATCACCCTTTACGTCAGGATGACCTGGTGTTTCTGGAACGGTCTGACACTTCATGATAGGAAGTTTGGTGACATTAGCTACAGGGTCACCGGCTACAGATATTTATTGTGAGTGAAAGAGGCTACTTAACCCTAGATCTTGACTGTTGCCATCTCCAAGTGCTTATAGGACTGGTGATAGGAAGCTTGATAACTACAGGGGTCACCAGCTATTTCAGTGACTTGAACTGTGTTATACGGTTGCTTCCACTGACATTTATATATCACCAGCTTTACCAGTGAACCTTTAGTGCATTGGCCCCAGGGACTTCTACTGAGAGGTTATTCGGACGCCATCAGCTAACCGAACAACACGGGGTCACCCCATCCATCCGACATTGAGTCCAGCTGAGTCTACACCTAGCTAGAGACGCTCTACGCTGTGTGACAAGATGAGTGACCTCTTTAGCCATGTGGTATCGTGCTCTGTGTACCGTGATGAGTAAGACGGCCTGAGGTTAATCCAGATAGCCATATCTTCTATCTCCTGGCGGTTGCCAGTATTCTCTCATGGACATTTTTATTGTTGTCATTCATCTTGTACATTATACGATCTAGTCAGTATGTGTAGATACCAGAGTTGTGTCATCTGTTCTGGATGCGAGGTAAAAGAGGTATAGTTCTGCGGTTGATAGTGAGAGAGACAGGAATCCAAGGGCTGGTGGGGTCTGTAGACTGAGATTGATCTTATTCCCAGAGTGCCTCTATCCCGTTAGTAAGGTGTGATATTATCCTCCCCTCACCCCAAGGGAATACCATTACAAAGGCGAAAGACAGACAGTGTTGGAGATCCATTGCAGCCAACCTTCATTGTAGAGACGGCACCTGATTGATTGATTTTAAAAAATTTATTTTTTTAAATTGCTGGCAGGAAGTCGAACCCCAGTCTCCCTCGAGAGGCGGAGATACTAACCACAACACTACCAAGAACACAATGATAGTTCCACAAACAGTAATAATGTAGTCAAAAGGAAGTAGCAGCCAAATAATCACACGACCAGCCACAAATTTTTGTGTATAGCGGCTCATACTATTCACAAAACGAAGTGATTATTACCAAACATTTGGTAATAAAATCTTGCATTATTCCCAAATGGCTAGTCATGTGATTATTCGCGGATGCACCAAACATTTGGTAATAAAATCCATCATTATTCCTATAACGGCTGGTCACATGATTATTCGCGGTCATGTGACATAGGTTTGACAACATTATTAATGTTTGTGGAAATGTTATTGTGTCCTCGGTGGTGTAGTGGCTGGTGTTTCCGCCTGCTACGGTGGAGACTGGGGTTCGGCTATCCGCAGGCAATTTTTTTTTTTTTATGTTTAATAAACAAAATATTAAACATTATGAACTACAATATAGAACTGAGAAACTCGACGCTTCATCAAGAATCGCCATGGCAAAAGTAGCCTTTAGCAAGATGAAAAACATACTGACCAATAAAAAGATGTCAATTGAAACGAGAAAAAGAGTGTTGAGGTGCTACATAGAACCTGTATTTTTGTATGGATGTGAAACTTGGACAATGTGCAATCAAGCTGAAAAACATCTGATGGCTGTAGAAAAGTGGTTTCTGGGGAAAATGTAAAGAATACCATGGACAGAGAGAAAAACCAATGAAGAAGTCCTTCAAGAAACAAATGAAGATCGTAAACTGATTAGAGACATTAGAAGTAGACAGTCAACATTTTTTGGGCATGTTATGAGAAGAAATGAATTGGAGAACTTGGTGACAACTGGCAAGATTGAAGGGAACAGACCAAGGGGAAGGCCTAGACGTAAATACCTGGGCGAGATTGGCAGTGGATTGCGTCGCGTTGGTTACTTACGGAGGTATGTGAGCCGGTCGTTCAGAAAGCAATGGCAAACTACTGGACGTAAAACTTGCTGCAACAGCAACAGCAGCTGAAAAATGCTGGTATTGACTGCAATGTCCTAAAAAAAAAAGAAGAGTACTCAACAAATAATTTAACTCTGTGTGAACTTTGTCACCTTTGAACCCTCACTTCCGTGTTTATAAAAACAAATGTTGCAGTGTCATCTACAGGCTTACTTTCATCTCATGCATACGCAAATTCAACGTTAAGAAGTAAGTAACGTATCTAGGCATTAACTGAGACATGAACATTAAAGTTTTATGGAATCAGCAATATGCTTCGCCTCAGAGAGACATGATTAGGGAATTCAAACACCAGGCTTTCGATTGACTGGCCTCATTAATTTGCTACGCATATAAAGTGCAGGAAAACCCGGTATATCTGAAGCAGGTGGAAAAGAGAGAGGAGAGAGATAGATAACGAAGATAGTTTGAGAGACAGAGATGTGAGAAAGATGTGTTGAAAGACATTAAAGAGTGGTAAAGACAAGAAAGGGAGAGGTGGGAGATCGAGACTTAGAGCGAGAGAGAGAGAGAGAGAGAGAGAAGAACTCGCGTTCGGGTGGCTAAGCTCCTTTCCCAAGACAACAAAAGTAGAGGACAGATAAGAACAGAAAGACAAGTGTGCAGGTTCTTGTGCAGCAAGATAAACAACACCTAATACACAAAATCCGTAGAAAACATATGCCTAAAGCGAAATCATCAGACTAGCCTTGGTGTCACCTAATTCCTGAAAATGAAAAAAAAAAATTTGCCTCCCCGTCGGCGAATCGAACCTCGAGCTCCCACATGACAGGCGGAGACACTAACCACTACGCTACAGAAGATACGTTAACAGATCAACAAAATATTGTAATATGGACACATGCACAAGAATAATCACGTGACCTACTTCGATTGTGAATATAATTTTTCTCTATTCGCAATTCCATTGCGAATATAATTTTTTTCTATTCGCAATTCCATTGCGAATAGTCACTCCGTTAAAAAATACGGAGAATTAAACTCGCAACAGTGAACACTCCTATTTAAATTAACCACCTTCTTAGACTTCTTAATGGCCCAAACTAAAATTGACTAGTGAGCAGACGCTGTGACATGTTTGTTAGTTCCTGCAATTCGATTGCAAATATAATTTTTCTGTATTCGCAAATAATTTTTTTCTATTCGCAATTCCATTGCGAATAGAGCCTCCCATTAAATAAATTCTACATAAACTTAAAGTTGAGAAATGAAATAAATAAAATATAAAACAATTTAAAGCTAAAAGTTGAAAAGCGTACTATTTACAATAATTATTATAATAAATTCAATCAATCAATCATGTAGTCACAAATCACAAAAGTAGTCACAAGTAATCACAAAGTAGTCGATTGTTAAAGTTTGCTGAAGCTATACTAATCAACCTTTGTAAGCCGTCCTTGTGTAAGCAGAAAGACATGTTAGTCAGTTTAAAATTACCGTGGTAGACAATCGACATTACTGTGCGAACATGTGTATATTTCAGTTTGAAGGATTTATCTAATTAATTCACGTAAGTTGTGTGATTTCTGCAGTATGTACCTGACGAGATGCAGCGAAATATGCCAGGCAATAAATCGTGCAATCTATTGTTTGTGTCTTCGTTATTCAAATTCATCACGGGAAAACATTGTTTTGAATCAATCATGTGCCATGCCAATAACTTATCTGTATAAACAAAAACGAAACGTGCGTTCATGTTATAAGTTAATAATAATTTAATTATTTATTTATAATATTAATAATAAATTAAACGAATATAATTTAATTTATTTAAATAAAAATTAAAATATAAAAAGGATATTTTTACTTACCCTTTTTATGTTATCTTTGCTGGATGGGTGAAAAAATTTCTTTGTCATATAATTATTAAACCCTTTCCCCATTGTTACTTCTTGGTGAAAGTATCCTCTGACTGTGAAAAAATAATCAATAGACACAAAATGTACCGAGCAGATCAACGACAACTAACTACCACAGTACCACTAGTACTAGTACACTACCAGCTAACAATAACACCGGAAGTCGACACACGTTTCGTGTTCTTTCATTAAAAGAGTCAAACATTTGTCGCAGGAGTGTCCAACATCATCATCATCATCATCAAGTGCCCTGCCAGCTGGAGTAGGAGTTCATGGCTCTCCACAGATCTCGGTCTTTTGGTGTTCTTGATCAACTCTGCTGATGATATTCCTCCATGCCACCGTCTGAACCAATACGGCATCGTTTCTCTTGGTCTGCCTCTACCTCTCTTCCCCTCGATCTTTCCAACATATTCAGAACTCAGAAAACTATTTTGACGGACATCAGCTTCATTGGGGACGAACTTTGTGAACGTGCAAGTTGCTTTCTTTGCATTTCATCATATTGATGTCTGAGGTTAACGAAGAAGATCCAAACATAGTAAAGTCATGTGTTGTCACATAATTTGACGATTCTAGTCGCAGACGAAATAATTATTAAGTTTTTGTGGTCGATGTCTTTGATCACTCATTTTGCTTGCTGGGTTTGTCTGTCTCTCTGAAAGTAAATGTATCTTTCTGTTCGAAGTACTTAATGCTACATTAATCAACGTAGTCATGTTCTTTGTTTGTCTCCTATTCTAGAAAGTTATTTTTTAACCACCCTATCCAAGTTATTGCTTTTTAACTTTAAACTACTATTTTTCGAGACAATTATTTCTTTAACTCCTTTTAAGCCAATTATTATTTTAACATAGCTGTTAAGTAAAAAAAAAAAATAGTGATTACTATACAGTGTGTTTGTAAAGTCTCACTACACTTTGTATGTAGGACTATTTTTTTTTTTAAATACCTTTCTTCCGTTGATAACACCATTCTGTTTGGAGTGCAAATAATTACTCCAGCACACGACAGCCATTTGCTGCATATTGCTTCACGGTGGCTTGTAGAGCACATTTTTTATGTTATTATGTACTTAATTTTTCTAATTTGTTCTACAAACAAAGTGTAGTGAGACTTTACAAACACCCGGTAGTACCAATGTATGTATATATCTTCTTCTTTTTTTCGTTCATCCGGAATGTTTTTTCAGATGTGATTGCGGTGTGTCTGTTATGCGCCCTTGGGCCGAAACCCGTAGGCCAACACATCGACTTTAGCGTGCATTTTTGACCAGGTAGCATTCCTGGGAGACTCTCACTTTTGTGGCGCCATCTGCAACCATGCTGGCCAAGGTGGAACGGTCGAAGACAACGGTCATCCCTCAAAGGAAGGCAGGGACAGTCCATAGCATTTTCCGCCATCCAAGGTTGCTTCCATAGTTGCAGGGCCGACACATAACGCCCTGGATCTGGGCTCGCCGAGGGAGATCGTCACGTCCTGCTCATGGCTGCTTTAAATCCTCACTTCAATATATTGGTCATTTCGTTTCCCCGGGTCATTCCCGCACAAACCAGACAGGTTTGCAGACGGCATCCACTCAGCGAGTTTTCGGACATGTGCTTGTCGTTGCGCCCATCAGAGCTTTTCCAGGCTCAACAGACATTCGGAAAACTACCCAGTCAGAGCTGTTCCGAACAAGAGCGGCATTCGGAAACTAGGTAGTCAGAGCTGTTCCTAGCACGAGAGACATTCGGACGAGACATTTCACTCGGACGTAAATGACTAGTGTCAATTTTTAGTTTGCCACCCGTAGGACGACACTTCCGACTTCAGCGGGCATTTTTTAATGAGGTTAGCCATCCTCTGGTTTCGAGGCACGTTGGACTGTTGTGATGTCGCTAACATCTCAGCTGGTCAAGATAGAACGATGAACGACATCGTGGTCGGCCCGCAAGGGAAGGCAGGGGCAGACCATGAGCATTCCCTCGCTATCCAAGGAGGCTTCCATAATTGCAGAGCCGGCACATATTGCTCTGTGACTGGGCTCACCCGAGGAGTTGCCACGTCCTGCTCATGGCTGCTTTAGTTCCTCACTTCCATGTGTTGGGCAACTCGTTTGCCACTGATCTCTCAAGCACACACCAGGGACGGTCAGACTGCAAGCGACACCCACGCTTTTTACTTCGGACCACGCAATAGGTTCGCTCGCCGTGCGTTCCATTTTGCGTCATTGAGACGTTCTTCCACTTTTGTCTACACTCTCTATGAGTTAGATACAGTTTTCGCAGCCGCTTTCTTCGACTGGGGCACTTTTTGACTTTTTGTACTCGCTCACGAGGTAGGCTACTTGTGCTGCCGGATCAGCACCTTACCTTCGTGCAGCGGTGAACGAGAAACGGCCTGGCCTCTCATCCGGGAATCTCTCATATCCCCCAGCTGAGAGCCTTCGAACTTCTATCTGACCTGAGCATGTAGCTTGCTCAGTATCACGCCTTTATTTTTCGAAAGGTGGCTATCGGCCCGGCTCTCAGGTCCGAGGGTTTGTGGCTTAGAGGCGTTCAGCCACAGCCCTCGACAGGGAGCCTTTAGTGTTTTGTCCGGACCAAGAACTTCTGCCTTCGTGCGCCTGATTTAAATTTTAGACTGCTATCCTCAGTCTCACCTGCAGAGCAGCAGGTTGTGTCTCTCTTAGTCTGGTCCCTATCCCATATGCTGTCCGATATGTAGTTTTTTACCCATCGGCAAGCACATGGGGTCGATGGGACACGCAAGCTTCCCCACCACGGCAAGGTGGAGACACATCGGGGGAGGTATGTATATATTATATGTATGTATGTCCGTATTGGCCGAAAGTGCCATAATGCCATTTGTCAGTCCCAGCGGAATGATTACACTCAAGAATCGTCTGCTATCGTTAGAGAGGAGCTGTGGCACTATTAGTTTGTGATGACAGTAATTTTAATACAAAGGACTTCTCACTAAAATTACAGGGGGGGGGGGGGGGGGGGTAGATATATTGGTTAGACGTATAAATGTATGTCTATTAGTGTCACTTAGTGTTACAAGCACATTTGCACAGCAAATTAAAGTCTGTGTGACTCCCAAATGCGATAACACTTTTCAATTAGTGTGTCTGAGTGGTCGAGTGTTGAAATACACTTTTAATATAACGAACCAGGGGACTCATCTGAAAGCCATGGGTACGAAAACACTTTATCTGTTGTTACTTTTTATTTTTGTTGATGCTGTCGTTGCTAGTTATTGTTGTTGCTGTAGTTGTTGTTGCTATTCCCAAACTGCTAGTTCTTTACTATTGACGGCCTAATGCCATTCTCATGAACGCGCACGTCATTCTGCAGCTATTCCGATGACTCACAGAGTGAACAGAAAAGAACAAGTAAGAACGACGCAGCTGTGCTGGGGATGCTGCCGAAGTGTCGACAGCATACAAAGTAACGATCACGGTCCTCGTCTGGAGCAGCATTAGGTTGAAAGCATTGCATGGCTACTCTGCTTCTAGTCCTTTATTGTTTAACTAGCGGTATCCAAGAGATGGTGTATTATTAGCATTGAAGTCTCAAGTTAGGATAGTTTTAAGTATTGGTTTAAACAAAAGGGGGGGGGGGCGCTAGCAAACGTGCTACCGAGACCAAAGTATACTTGTTGTTATCTGTTCCTCATAACCGTATTATCTTGTTGTCAATGCCAGACACAGTGTAGTTGGTTATGGCAGTTTGAATCTCTTGGGGGTATCTCCGCTAGAAACGTTGCTCCATTTACTTGTTTCATTGTGACCCAACATTCCTGCATCCTATTGCAAATGTAATGGAACAGTCCTTTCTTCCGCCCTTTCACTTAAAATGGAGCATAGGCCCTTAACCAACTCACACCAGGCGTTTTATCGTTTGCTATCTCTTTCAGCTACCTCCATATCCTTCCCATGTCATTCACCTCTGTGGCTAATCCTCTCCTACGTGTGTTTTATGTATCCCTCTATTTCGTTGACCAGTTCTGTGGTGAAAGGATTACGGACGCAACCCGTAATCCCGCATACTGCATTTGAAACACAGCTGCGGGCGATTTGGCAGCAGACCACCTTGCTTTGGTTTTCATACAATGGTATGAGTGCCGGTCGTTCAGAAAGCAATGTCATGGCAAACTATTGAATGTAAACCTGCCAAGAAATCACAAACAGCTAAATCATGCTGGCGTTGACTGCGACGTCCTGTATAGGATATGCAACTAACTTAACGATTTCGTTGACCCTGTGGGTTAAAGACAAAGAGCTTTCTAATTATATCTAATCAGACTTCTCTCAACGTGTGTCCCACCCAGTGTCAGCATCATTTATTCAACTTTTGTTTCACCGTTTTATTTATTTTATTTTACGTTCGCTGGCTGTGAACTCAAGCGCAGTCCATTCACCTGCTGCTACTTCTAGTGCACTGGGCTGATTTTTGCATGTGGATTAGCTTTCCCTATTACCAGTGTCTTTCACCATCAGGCGAACCTACTCCGACTTCAGAGGTGCGTGTAATTAAAGTCCCCACGTCAAGTACCTGAAGTCAACATTTTAGTTCAACTGACCGGTATATGGGTTGACGGTTGAATCGCTGCTTCGACATCAGCACATCGGATGTTTAAGAACGAGCCTCTTGTCCATTCGGCCATGCTTGCCTCCTGATTACCTGTTATTTGTTTAGTTCTCTCCACGAGCTCCACTTTGGTGATTTTGTCATATTATTTTATTACTTCTACCCTGCACAAAGTGTTTACTTAAAATCTTATAATTATGCTTTCAATTGTGTATAAAACGAAACAAGCGCCATTATGTTTTGTAGTAGTCAAAAGAATAATTACTTATTTTAGTCCATTCTGTCCTAGTCCGTGAAATTTTCAAAGAAATAACGGCCATAAAGATAAAACGTGATAACTGATACAGTTCGAATGTGGAGCATTAATTATCCTAGAAGTAATCGCAAATTTAAAATGAAATCTATTTGACTATTTGCACAAAATTATCTGGAACCGCCTAATTGTTAATGCCTCGACATATGTTTTTAAAATTCGAATATTGTATTTAAAGGCATTTCACTGTTGAGTCATACTGGGAAAATATTTTGCAGAATTCTTGAGAAAAGATTACGAACTATTATAAAAACCCAGCTAAGCGACACACAGCTTGGATTTAGGAAAAACAAAGGATGCACAGATGCCATTTTTGCTCTTAGACAACTTATTGAAAAATCAATCGAATTCAATGAAACACTCTACCTAGCCTTTGTCGACCAAGAAAAGGCATTTGATAGAGTAGATAGAAACAAGCTGTGAGAAATCCTTAAACAATATGGTGTGAGTACATATCTAACAAACCTATGTAGAAGCTTATATAACAACAGTGAATGTATAGCGAGAGCAACTGGAGGACACTCAGAACCCTTCACCATAAGATCCGGACTCCGACAAGGTTATGTCCTGTTCCCTCTCTTTCCATAACATATATAGACAACATATGTAAAGAAACCAGCCAAACAGAGACCGCAAGAATACCGCATGACGAGAACACAAAAGAAGAACCATCTGCATATCTAACCATTAGAGGACTCCTGTTTGCGGACGACCAAGCACTAATAGCAAAATCAGAAGCTGAATTACAAGACCACATAAATAGTCTAAACGAAATGTGTAGGGAACATAACATGAAAATGGGCACAAGTAAAACAGAGGTAACAACTATAACTGAAGAAGAAAAAACAACAACAGTTCACCTAAACGAACATCCTTTGAAACAAGTAAAAAGTTTCAAGTACCTAGGAAGTATAATATCATCAAATGGCAGATTAGAAGACGAGATCGAAAATAGATGCAATGAGGCAAACCAACTCATTGGACAAATGGCACCAATACTAAAGAACAAACATGAAATCACAACAACAGAAATGAGATTCCTGAGAAGAATACTCAAGGTATCAAGAAGAGATAAGATCAGAAATGAAGAAATCAGGACCAAAGTGGGGGTTATAGCAGCACTAGATTTTATTAGAAAGCAGCAAGTCAAATGGTTTGGCCATGCAAGTAGGTTACTAGTCAACAGCATACCACAACAAGCAATGATGTACAGACTAGATGGAAACAGAGGAAGAGGCCGACCACGTAAACGTTGGACGGAGGGAATAGCAGAGTCCATGGGAATATCGATACATGAAGCCCATAATCGGGCACTCTCACGATGTTTATACTTCACCTCGACACCGCAAGGCACAAGAGGAACATGATGAGATGAGATGAGATGTATTTAAAGGACTATTTTTACGCTCTTTGGGGCGTAGTGGGCATATGGTACTAACCCCATATTTGTATAGACAAACCGGCACTAGAGAAGTGATGTGGTCAATATCACGCCAGTGGCCCGTACTTTTCAAGGTGTTTCCTGGTACCAGATTTAAGCTGAGTCCACCTGGTAGCCCGGGTCAATTTTAACAATCCGCCCCAATGCGAGTTGATTGATTGATTGATTTAGGAACCGACATCACAGCATTTGGGGCATTCCCATAAGCGCTCCGTCCCCATCCTCAGCAGCCAGCGAAGAGTTCCAACACTAATAGTACCAGTAGCAATCTGATTATATGTCCGTCTCGCCTTTCCTCCGAGCGTTGATCGCCGGCCAGATCTCCTCGTCACCCCTCGCTGTCGCATTCTTGCCAGACCATGGTGATCCATTTGCTCCTCCGAGGTGTACACATGCTCCCACAAAGTCGCAACCACATCTGCTTTGTCATGCATCAATACTCCACCAAGTTTTGCCGAGCCAGCCAGTCTGTCCGCCTGTTCATTCTCCAGCACACCAGCATGCCCCGGAGAAAAGATCCAGACGATGCTTGTCACCCGTGACTTCCGAAGTGAAGCAAGCCACTCTGCACGAAGCTTGCCTGTCTTCACCCTACTCAGCATGCTTTCTGAGTCACTTACAATCACGATGTGTGTGTGTATCATATTCTCCATCCAGCGGAAAGCTGCACTGACCGCCTCCACCTCCATTCTTAAGCTACATGTTGTGGTATCATATGCCAGGCTCTCCTGCACCAAACGTCGACAATTGGCTTTTGCTAAGAACCCCCAGGCACTTCTCCTACCTCTCAACACCGACCCATCTGTGTAGATAATCACATCACCTGAGCGAGCATTATCCTGGATTAGTTGCTGGATTTCCACTTCCGTGGCCCCTGCTGGCCACTCCCTGCACTCCCGGCTCAATGTGATTATAACTCTGCACAAGTCTGACTGCTCCGCTGACACTCTGACCCACTCTTCTCCTCTCCAAGGGGCACACCTGCCTGATCGTATCCTCCGCCTGAGCCATCCACGATTTCCCTCTTATCAGTCGCTGACCCTTAACGGCGTCCAGCGCCTCATGCAACGGGTGATCTGTGTCTGCAGCCTTCGCCTTCATCACCTGGAGCCTAGCTGCAACAGACGGCAAACCAAGGATGTAACGCATACACACAACTGGGGTGTCTCTGGTGCATCCCAGAATGACTCGCATAGCTTCGTTCTGTATGTGCTCTAATTTCACCGGCTGACTCTTTGAGACGGTGAGCATTCCTAGTCCATAATCAATCACTGAGAGGATCAAGTGCTGGTATAGTGTGAACAGCATTCTCTGCTCTGTGTCCATTGCAGCCATAGTTTTATGTGCATTGAGTCCCTTTTGAGACCTTATCACAACCGTCTCCACATGGTCCTTGAAGGACAGGCTCCTGTCAAATGTGATTCCCAGATACTTCAGTTTGTTCTCTCTGTTGACGCTTCTGCCATCTATCGTGAGATTTGGGACATCAGCTCTCACAATCCTGTTGCCCAGAGAGCACCACAAAACAGCTGCCTTTTCTGGGTGGATGACAGCACTCATTTCAGTGCACCAGTCAATCACATTGTCTACTGTTCCCTGTAGCTCCTGGGCTGTTTGCTCCCTATCTCTCCCCTGCCTATATGCAAGAATATCATCTGCAAATGTTAGTATCCTTCCAACCCCTGGTGCTTCTAGGTTTGCAATCTGGCTCGTATACACATTAAAGAGCACCGGTGAGATTGCTGACCCCTAAGGCAGTCCCGGGGTTAAAATATGTGGCTCCGAGGTCCATGCACCCAGACGGAGAGCAACCCGGCGAGAATGTAGGACGGCTGCTATCCAGTTCACCAACCAGGGATTGACCCCCTTCTCCATCAGTACGGTCATCAAAATATCATATCGAACTCTATTGTATGCATCCTCGAGATCAAGCGCTACCGCCATCGTTTCCTGTCTACTCTGGAACCCCTCATAAACATCAAAGGCAAAAGTGGCTGCATTTGACCAGGTATCTTTTCCTGGCCTGTAGCTCCCCAGGCCTCTTGGAAGAAGCTTCCCCCTTTCCAAGAACTCTTGCAGCTTGACAGCGACTATCTTCTCTAGAACCTTCCCAAATGTATTTTGAAGGGTGATGATCCTAAAGCCACTAAGCTTTGAATGATCCTTGAATGGTTTTGGGAGAGGGATGAGATAGCTGTGTACCCAATCCTGCGGTACTGATACTGTCCTAATGCTCTGGTTAAAGCAGTCGGTCATTTCCTTCAGGTCTACATCACTCAAAGCCTTCATGTGGCCATACCTGACCCCATCGGGCCCTGGTGCCGTGACGTTTGCCTTTTTCAAAATATGTTTAACATCTTCAACCCGTATGATGTCTTCATAATGCATATTCTTCATGGTGCCAGATAATTCCTCTCTAACTGCATCTCTGGTGTCCGCATCATTATGATTGGTCTGCTCTAAAAATCTCTGGAGAAACGCCTCCCCTTTTCTCTTTGTCTGTTGTCACGCGCACACCATCATCGATTGTGATCAATCATGACACCATCAACAGTGCGAGTTCAAACGCATGAACACCCAGTCATCAGGTAAGCGTGCTAGCTTATCCGCCACCTTGGCCCCCTAAGTGTATTTATTTACTTTAATGTAAAATAAATTTTAGAAAAGTAAAGTTTAAAAAAAAACCAAACAAACAAACAAACAAACAAACAAACAAACCCGTGTCCACGCCTTGAGACGAACTGGTTTAGTCCCATTGTAGTATAGACTAATCGCCACTCTATCTGTGGTGTCATCAAGGACGTTCCTAGGACATTAGAACCTCTACTTCTGTAGGAATGTGAGCGTGGACAGTGAGTAGTCAAGCTGAAAAACATCTGATGGCTGTGGAAATGTGGTTTCTAAGGAAAAGGCAAAGAATGCCATGGACAGACAGAAAAACCAAGGACCAAGTCCTACAAAAAAAACAAATGAAAACCGTAAACTGATTAGAGAAATTAGACGCAGAAAGTCACACTTTCTTAGAGACGTTATGAGAAGAAATAAATTGGAGAACTTGATAACGACTGGTAAGATTTAGGGGAAAAGAATAAGGGGAAGGCAGAGAAGTAAATACCTGAATGGCTTGGCCACGTGGTATGGTCGAGACAAGATCCACGACTGTGGTGATCGTGTGAGATGTCAAAACATGACTGCCAACGCTTATCAGCATGGCACATGATGATGATGATAGGAGGATATGATTACATAACCATCGGCCGGCAGACAAACGTGTTAGCCATTTTGCAGTGAGAAGCGCAGTTTGATAATTTCCTGACATACCAAGTCAAAGGTTCGAAATCGAAATGGAATGGAGATATACCGCTTTGCATTTAATTCATAGTATGAGACATCGGCACTTCATAAAAGAATGGCATACAATGGTACTGAGGTTGACTACAAAGTCATGTAAAGGACGTGCAACTAACTTTAACAGAAGCCAACCAGTTTGCCCTTTCATTGCTACGGATATTATATCCACACACAATTTCGGATATGTGTCGCACTAACCAAAGACGCCCATACATTCTACATACATCCATCGTTGACCTTCTATTTCAGTAACCGTGAGTCAGATCATATGGAGGCTGGCATAATTAGTGCTGAGGGGCAGTCGGGGCGCTGCAGTTAATGCCTAAAATTCCATCCGCTTGCTGGAGGTTATGACCGCGTGAACTCTATGGCTTTCTACGACCAATCATGTCACTTCTTTAAATGTTTGTGATATACGGTCTAATGCAATGTTTCTCAACCTTTTTTTGTGCTATGCCCCACCTAAGCCTTTCTAGAATTCTTATCCCCCCCCCCCCCCAACATATGCATCATTAATATTCAAAAATTGAAATGTTCACTAAAGAAACTCGAATATTTTTGTTTAGAAGGGCTCACGGTTCCCAGAGGGGCCAGAGCAGCCCCCCCCCCCCCCAGGTCCCGCGTCTCTGTGTGTCGGTTGTGTTTGGTGAATTTTTTTTTTTTTTTTGCTTGCTTGCTTGTGTTAGTTGGCTTGAGCTCCAACGCGAAGTCCTGTATGTCGGATGAAGGCATCCTGTTGTCCAACATCAGTGTGATGTCATACAGGACCTGAGGTTTGTGTGAATATCCGTTGTCCCATGTCTGGCTTATTGGTGTGCAGACTGGTGGTTCCTCGCCGTACAGACAGACACTCTCCGACTTCAGAGGAATTGGCGATCCTACTGACTTTAACCAGGACCCCGAAGGGACCTGTTGCCCAGGAAGCTCGACGAGGACGCGTCAATAGGTCTAGGCCAGTATATAACCCGGCCCTGGTGCCTTGGAAACACCTCTGCGTCCCATTTTTTTTTCTCTTGGTTTGGCAGTTACCCCAGACAAGCTGGTTTCCCCGCCTCCCCCTTTTTTTGTGTGGACCCGTAGTCTCACTGTAAGCTATTGCCCACAGTGGTCCACCAGTCCCACATCTAAGGTGAAGATATGTGATGGGTTGTTATTTTTTTTTATTTGATCATCCCGGCCCCCCGACCATTCCAGGCGCACTACTGGAGGGGGGGGGGGGGGGGGAGAACAGCAAATGCACCCGATCCTAGCCAAAGGACCGGTAGGTTTTAGGAAGAAATCACTAGGAAATTATTGAGCAAACACAGTAAGTAAATTTTCAATACATATAATGGAGAACTGAAATTCAAGTACAAAATAATTTTAATGAAAGATTTTTCTATATTATTTTAATTATTAGTAATTATTTAAATTTAGTGAGATCCTTGTGCTTGATGCTTGCTGCAAAGAGATTTTATGTCAGGTTCCAATTTAGTTAACTTCAGTCTCAAATCTCCGCGTTTTGTTATATCCAGCCGATTTCTTCCATTTTCGAATTGCCCCCCCCCCCTCCCCTTAACAATCGAATTGCCCCCCTGTGGGGCGTGGGCCCCACGTTGGGAAACACTGGTCTAATGTGTTTTCTGTTGCTT